>JAAEAF010006468.1:0-26351 GCA_011037195.1 Triatoma infestans | reverse complement strand
TCAAACAGAATATCTTCACCATTTATTACGGGAAATTTTTTTATACCATTCTTAACTATGAAATTAATTTGGTTTTGTTCATATCTATATACTTATACAGATGTTCTTCTTTAATTCCAAGGCTACTAATATTACGAAAGTGTAATTATTGAGGAGTTAACAACCTACCTCCACGCCAACATAGCTATCCGGTGTGCCAGGTGATAAATTTAATAATACCTTAAAAAACTTTAACTGCCCTCTTTCCGCCAAATGCGAGTACTGGCAGCCCCATATTTCCCTCATGTACAATAATACATTTCAGACTGCTAATCAAATAACTTATTTTTTGTATTCCATGAATCAGATTTGGTCGCAAATAACAGTTTCAATATTTTTGACAGGCAACTGCACTCTTGGCGAGAGAAGACATACAGGCCTGTCTAAACTTTCCAGAGGAGGAAAACGCCACTTCTAGATAGTTAAATATTGCAAATTTCAATATTTGTGTTTTCATACCTAAAGTTCTTAAAATTTCTAGCAGCACCACCTTTACGAAATATCACAATCTTGATTTTCTTTGTGTTTATCATAAGACTATTTAATTTTGAATATTCTGACAAACGGTCTAGCGTTAACTGTGTGTCTCTCCAAGAGTGCGAAAGTAACACCAAATCATCTGCGTACATAAGCATTGTAAATCTTTATCTGCGCCCAGATTAATTCCTTTATAATTAGATTTTTCAAAATAATCAATTATCTAGGCAACATAGACCGAGAAGAGGAGGGGAGACAATATTTCTCCTTGGAGTACACCTTCGGATACTGCTATTTCGTTGGATAATTTAAATTGTCCGATATCTTAAAATGGGCCGATTCATAAAGTTTAATTACAAGGCGTAAGCATTACCACTAATTCCAGCTTCGTAAACTTGAGATGTGAGATAGAATCAAACGCTCTTTGAAAATCAACAAAGACAGCGGACACTTTTCTTTTTTAATGGCAGACAGAGTGTGAAAATATTTTCCCTACATCCTCTACCCTTTCTGAAGCACATTTCCTCCTCTGGAATTATGGCTTTCATTTCTAACCACTTCGTTAGCCTACTGTATATTATATAGGTAAATAGCTTAGTAATACTTGTTGACGCCAATATAACAAATATTAAGTTGGCAATCGACATATACATATGGTTTTTTCATTATTAAAAAACATGTGTGGCTTCTTAAAATAAATAATTTTTGTGTATTTATATATATATATATGTATTTTGTGTTTCAATCAATAAAGTGTGAACCTACAGTAGATTTTTATTATCGTCAATAATCACATCAACATTGGTCCTCCAGACTGGATTGTTTGAAACACAAAGTATTTACCATAACGTATAAAACCACAGCAAACGGTGAGTGCATACCATTTTAATTCCATATTTCTATCAGTTATTTTATAATCATCATGGGTACCAAATCAGAATTAATTCATACAAGAGGTATTATTAAAAGCCGATTCACTAAATTAACTACATTTCTTGCTTCGCCAGAAGTAGAGAATATAGATCAGGTAAAAAGCAGATTTATGAAAATTGAAGAAGGCTGGCAAGAGTTTGACAAAATACAAACACAAACAGAGTTATTAGGTACTACTGAAGTACAAACAGAAGAGAGAGAAGAGAGAAGATGGTAGAGAGAAGAGTTAAAGAAAAAGAAGTAAGACCAAAAGAGAGGAAGAGAGAGATAAATCTGAAAATATTTATTATACATTGCATGGAAAATTTAGCGCCATCATTGAAACACACAATGAAAAATCTATTTTTAATCAAACTCTTGATCGAAGTATTTCGGGTGCTCAGGTAACTAAAAATATGAAATTACCACAGATAAGTGTATAACTACATTTAAGGGAGAGTATGAAAAGTGGTTTTCTTTTAAAGAGGCCTTTATATCTGTTATAGATCAAAATATCAATTTATCGGACGTAGATAAACTGCAATATTTAAAATGTTTTTTAACAGATGATGCCCTGAAAGTTATTGCATCATTAGAAACTTGGGCCGCAAATTATAAGATAGCATGGGATGCACTTACCGATCATTTCGAAAACAAGCGTGTCATCATTGAAAAACATATTAAAGAACTTTTAGAAGTGCCAGTTATAAAACAGGAAACTGTCAGAGTGCTGAGAAGATTATATGATAACAAAATTACATTTGATTGCATTAAAGGCACTTGAAGAACCTGTAGAACACTGGGATTCTATCGTAATATATCTATTGGTTAGTAAATTAGATTTAGTTTCTTTAAAGGAATGGGAAACAAAAATCGACACAAAAACGGTCCTAAAATTAAAAGAGTTTTTAGAATTTTTAAAAAAGAAATATGGTTCTCTAGTAGCTTTTGAGAGAAATAGGAATTCAACACAGTCGCAAACAGTATCCTCTAAATTACAGGTGGCTAATTCAAAAGGCTCATCCGCGTGCTTTTACAATAATAATCAAGGACAAATTAATTGCTCAGTTTGTAATGAACCTCATTGTATTTATAACTGTAAACAGTTTATCAATAAAACAATTGAAGCAAGAATAGATTGTGTTAAACAAAATAAACTTTGCATTAAACGTCTTCGTGGAAATCATATGTTGGATAAATGTTACGCTAAAGTTTGTAAGTATTGCCAGAAAAAGCATAATAGTTTATTGCATTATGATAAAAAGAAGGTTACACAACAGTTCGTAGAAGATGGGAAGAATAAAAACAATGACGTTGCAACCAGTGTGTCTCAAGTGTCAGAAATAAACCAGTCTTCTAACTTTATTACTTCAGCAACAGCTGCTACATCGAATCAATCTAATCAGATTTCTTCTTCAAATATTTCAACAGGACCGCAAATTATCTTATCGACAGCAGTTGTATATGTTCTAAATGCGAGAAATCAAAAAATACCAGCTCGAACGCTTATTGATAGTGGTTCTCAAGTAAAGTTTATATCTGAATCGTTATGTCAACAACTTGGGCTATTGCAACACCGTGTCAATATTCCGATTAAAGGAGTTAATCAAATCAAAACAAATGTAAGTAAATGTGTTTATGCTAGAATTAAATCATGCATTAATGAATATTTTACAGATTTAACTTTTTTAGTAACACCGAAAATTACAGAAAATTTACCTGCAGAAAGTATTGATGTTTCACAATTAAAAATACCTTCAGAAGTAACATTAGCAGATCCCAAATTTTATTTAAAAAACAAAATTGACATGCTCATAGGTGCTCAAATTTTCTATGATTTATTGGGCACAGCTCAAATAAATTTAGGCCTAATCAACCGACACTTCAAGAAACCAAATTTGGATGGATAATTGGCGGAAAATATGAACCAATGAAGGCAGAAAACAAGCCTTTATCTCTTCACTTTTCATGTGAGCGTGATCTTCAAAGACAACATGAATTATTTTGGAAAACAGAAGAACCAGTTAGAGAAAAGGAACAGAGTACTTCGACAGATTTAAACAGTGAATACTATTTTATTAAACTACAAGTAGAGAAATATCAGGAAGATTTGTTGTGAGACTTCCATTCAAACTAGAACCAGAAGGAAGTGGCACTGAAGCGGTTTAGACAACTTGAATTATGTTTCCAGCAAGACGAATTATTAAGACAGGAATATAACAACTTCATGGAAGAGTGGAAGATTCTTCTCAACCGTTGCTTGTATGAAGGAAAGGATCGTGAGTTTCGGTCTTTTTTTTGGAAAAATAAAAAAACTTAAATTCTTGCCAACGTTTCGACAAATATATTGTCTTTTTCAAGGCATAAAAAATAAAAAAAATAAAAACTATCCAATAATCTTTAAAACATATCAAACTTGAAAACTTAGGTATAATTTTGTAAATAAAAAGTTGACAACACCTCAACAACACAGAGAATAGTGAACAAATAAAAAATTAAAAAAAAAATCATTCTAGTTTATAACGGAATAATGTCCAGTCTACCGGTCCTTTTATAAGAGAGGGCTTTTTTGGTGAAGGCAGTGGAAGCGTATCAAGTAGGCGGAGTACAGGACTGTGGTCTGAAGAAACAGGACTGTGGTCTGTTGGTGTAGTGATGTCGAAGTAGTGAGAGATTGGGAACATATAAAGAAGTCGAGTATGTCTGGTAATTTTGAAGGAGTAGGCCAATACGTAGGTTGTTGATCAGGAGAAATAAAGCTATAGTTTTGGGATAGGAGAGTATTATGAAGAATCTGCCCACGCGGATTTGTCGTACGACACCCCCACTGAGGATGCTTCGCATTGTAGTCGCCACCTGATATGAATTTAGTGCCAAGAGATCCGAAGTACGATAAGAATTGTTGTTGAGATATAGTTTTGTTAGGAGGACAGTATACTGCTGCCAGGTTAAAACTGAAAGGATATGTTGTTAGTGTCAGAATTGTGGACTGAAGATAATCGTGGGATACTGGGGGGAGTACATGATGGGAGATGGAATTCCTGATGATGACGGCTGTCCCACCATGGGTGGTATCGTCTGGATGATCGGTCCTATAGGTGATGTAGTCTGGGATGTAGAAATGTGATCTATTTGTTGAGTGAGTTTCCGTAATAAGGGTAATGTCTATCCGTTGGTCATGTAATAATATGTTGAGTTCGTTTCTGTGGGCATTCAACCCATTTGCATTCCACAGTTAAGGAATATTGAGTTGGGAGAGTCAGGGTACCAAACGGGGAAGCAGTTGACTCACTAGAGTGTTGAGGAGGTTAAATAGTGGTGAAAGGAGGGATTCAAATTTTTGAAAAAAGGAATTAAAGAGAGCCGACAAATCGATGGAAGGTAGTTGTGGAGGTTGAGGAGGGGGGTGGTTTGTAATTTCTGAATAGAGAGGACGTCTTTGTTGGGGCTGATAATCCTGAAGCTGAGTAGGTTGGATGTATGGTATTTGCTGTTCGTGAGGAGTCTGCAATAGAGTTGATCGCTGGCGTATTCTGCGTGAAGGCGGAAGCAGGGCTGGAAATTCACTGGATGGTGGTGGCACTGTTGGCTCCTTATGGACATTACATCCGCGAAAGGCTGATGAGTGTGGTCCCAAGCAAAGAGAGCAGGTAGCTGGAGTGTCTCTACTTTAAGTGCATTCTGTCCATAAGTGAGGACCGGCGCATTTGACGCATCTTGGTGAAACGTGACAGTAGCCACGCGTGTGGCCATATTGCTGGCAGCGCTTACACTGTACAATCTCCTTCGTTTTATACGGCTCTTCTACTTTGGTTATTGAGTTGAGGAGGTTAGTTATTTCGAATATTTCAGTGTTATTGTCGTTTGGTTCGAGGTCTATGTAAAATAGTGGTAAAGGAAATTTTTCTGTGGGATGTCTGATGTTTGTGACACGTCTTACTCTAAATCCAAGATTGGTGAGCTCTTCTTCCGATGGTGGAATGCTGTGGTGAAGGTTTCTTACAACAACCTTGAAAGCTTTATCTTGCTTCACTTGGTAGGTGTGATATTCTAATGTGTTTTCGTGTAAATAGTGGATAATTTTTCTGTAGGCCTCAGTTGTTTTAGTCGAAATGAGAATGTTTTGAGTGCGCGATTCGCATGAGAAATTGTCTTGTCCTACGAGTTGTTTTAGCTCATTATTGAGCAGGATATAATTAGTAACTTTATATATATAGAGGGGGGGGGTGTTCGACTGGTGTAGTTGTGTTAGTCACTTCTGGTAAAATACTAAACCTGTTCGGTGTAGCAAAGTCAGATGTATATTGCATCTCAGATGGTTGTGTCTGCTGCTATTTCCTTGTTGTTGCCATGTTATTATTGTTTCTAATTGTGATCTGACTGGAGTATTTATTGACTGTGGTTGTTGCCTAGTAACAGGCGGTGGAGGTAAATTTATAATTTTCTTTTTACGTTTTTTTCAATTGTTTGTGTGTGCGAAGATAGATTAGCCATCGCATTAGCAGAACTCAGACGTGAAGAGGATGATTCCTCATCTGATGTGTCATCTCTATCGATAAGTTCACTCAATTCCATCATATAGCATTTCCTGAGTCTATAAAATTATAAGTCTTTGTAACAGTAAGTATATTACCTGCACTGTGGAGCTACACACTCTCACGCGCGCGCCCGGCTCAACTTCTTTACTATAATATTGTTTCAAACAAATGATTACACAGATGAAATTATGAACACTGAATTAAAAAAACTGAGTTAAAAAAAAAAACAAATTGTAGCTAAATAAAAGAGACTTTTTGCACTCTATCACAGCCGGCGGAATACCATCGGATATGTGGAAAATCACGCACTAAACTGTTCACTTTTGATCACGAAATAATTATAATTTCAGAGCAAAATAAAATTATACTTTTTCGTATCATTAGCACGGTGGGAGAAGTAAAAACTAAATATCCCCGTATTCGCTATCACAGCGCCTCAATACATGTCTTTCTGGTGAAAACCCAATTTCGAAAATTTGACAGGATTGCATTACTTCCTGTTACCAAGCAGTAAGCTCTATCTTACTGCAATTCCCACAATTTTAATCGACTAATTTTCTTCATATATATATAATTTTGTACTACGTGTTTAATTTCTCCAAAAATTTTGGAATAAATGTTTAAATTAAAAAAAAAAAATGGCAGGTTAAAAGCCTAAACTCTTCCTCAGACATCCTGTTCCAATCCAAATTCTATATCCTGGTAATCCATGCAGTCTGTCACAAAATGAATGTTGGCTTTCTCTCCTTTTTTTTCCAAATTCCATAAAAGAGATTTTGCGTGAGTTTTTGGTAATTATATTTAGAATTTTCGACTGGTAAATATAAGAAATATCGTAAGAGGTTTCTTTTTCGTTTGAAGGTTGAATTTCGTTATTTCGAATATTTGAAGAGAGAGAGAGCGAGAGAGAGAGAGAGAGAGAAATGGCTAGAGAAGTTGGAGAACAATATCCAAGCCGGATACTCGGAAGTAACCCTACAATTAAGGCCACCCCATCAAGATTTATGACCGACGTACATACCAATCTTCCATTTCATTCTATAGTGAAGACAACCAAAATGAAAGGAAACATTTGAGCGCGCGCTAAGCAAGGAATCCTTCCGGTTTTATCACTGAACATTACACTTTTCCGTATTCAAGATAAAAAAACGCAAAATAGTGATTAAGTGGAGAAAGACAACACTAAAGGAACATTAAGATATCTAGTTAAAAAAATGTTTTTCTCTAAATATCTGAATGGGTTTCTGATAATGGAAAGGGTTTCCATTTGACCACCATGGAAGCATGATGTGTATTGCTAAGAACCATTAACATTACATGAAGATTCCAAGTTTGAAGAAGATTTGTCAGTTTATTATAATTGTAATAACAATTGTAATCTAAATTGGTATGACCGTTTGGTGTAGTAAGTCTATATTGGAGCAATCTTAATTGGGGTCCACTAATATTAGCAAACACACATAGACACAGTAAACAGTCTCAATACTTTTACTTTTTCCACCTCAGATCACATATTTCCTGTGAACAATCAATTTCGAAGAACTATCATGGTTGCAATATAGTTCCGCTTGATCAATCAGAGAAAGTAATAGATCCACGCTGTTTTTTTTTTTGTTTGACCGTCGCTTGTAACATTTGAGATAAGTTTTCATAGAAAACTTTCCTTAATTTCAAATTTACTCCCTCTTAAAAGCTGGAAAAATCTGGACACTCACACGACTTTCTGCAATTTTCACAATGATCAGGACTAACTCTCTTCAAATCATTCATAAATAAGTTTAGTCGCCTTCGGTTTAATGTAACATTTTCAAACGACTCTTTTGAGGAAAACTTACACTCACTTATTTTCTTTAAAACTCCTCGAATTAATATTCTTTGAAAAAAGTTTCCAACAAAGTGATAGTTGTTGTGTTTTCGTTTAAGTCGTAACAAAAAGAAGCAGGCTATCACGGAAAATATCTCTGAAAAGTGATAGTCCTTTGTATGTAGTTAGCATACCAAGTTTAATGAACCCGTCGGAGTTTTTATGGAGAATCGCAGAAACCTGAAATAACTGTACAGAAAAGTCGCAATAAGGTCAACCGATTTTCTTCAAACTCGGAATTTTACCAAAATATTTAATTCTGATCAAATATTACGGTTAATAATCAAATAAAATAGCACTTGAAAGGCAAAAAAGCACTTTTTTTTAACCTCGCTCCTCCACTAAAGCCCCTTTAAATGAATTTTCTCCGAGAAATGTTTCACAAAAAAGTTGTAGCTCTTTGTTTGTATAGTCAATATACGTAGTTTAAAAAATATCGTTTGAGCCGTTGTTGAGAAAATATAAAAAAAACTGAAAATTCCATTCAGTAACTTCCGGTGAATTGTGTTATGCTGCCACATACATGAACATAAGCAGACCAATTTCCAAAAACCACTTTTTGTAACCCAGGGTATCTCTGAAAACTCGATATCCAATAATTAACACAATCGTAATACTTCCTTTTACTTTCTTCGCCGGGAACATAAACAGTTGTGGTTTGCATCTCGTATTTTATCCGTCCTAGCATGCATATTCATTTTGTTCCTGACAGGTTTTGGATTTTCATCCATTGTCAGAGCAAACTCACCAAGGTCTTATAGGGAGTTCACTTCAACGTAAGTTTCTATTACACTCACACTTGTTGGATTGTTGGTTGACACCACATACATACAACCAACAAGTGTGAGTGTAACAGAAACATTACATTGAAGTGAACTCTCTACATGAACTTGGTGAACAGGAATATACATGCTGCAACGGATAAAATACCAGATGTTATCCAGCATGGCGGACCCTTCCACATATTCAACAGCTGAGTTTTGGTCATATTTTTCGGAATTGTCAATTCTACTGATGTTTAAAAAAGTAACTGATCAACATTATTTATTGATTGCCGGAAATGTACTGTTATTATGATTCAATTAGATCTGAAACTCACCTAAAAAGATGAAAATAATTGCATTAACCACTTAGTTTAAGATTTTCGGTGAGAAAAATGTTGTTAGATTAAACACGGAATTTACCACAGTTTTTAGCGATGGTTTTCGTTGTGAGGAAGCACTTAGGAAGTGATAATTGATTTGCCCTTTTCATTTGTTCTAATAGGGCTTTTATTTGTATCCAGAGAGACGTAAGTTAGCTTGAATTGCTTTTAAACAAGATTCTAGCTTAATTCTGAGGAGAATCCGGATTTTTCTTAACTTTCTAAAACTAATTAAAGATTCTAATAGAACTAACCACAATGTTATAATTAGTTCACTGGCATTTTACTAAAAATATAATTAATTTTCAATCAGCAATTCTTTCAAATATTCCTTAAATCCAATAAAATAGAATACAGTATGACGAACGCTACAGAACAAATGGAAGTAAAATCAATTTTTCCGGATAATTGGTTAATATAAAAGTATAAGCGTATATATATAAAACTCTTGCAAAATGAACGTTCTTGAAAATGAAAACTGAAAGCTAAGGAGAATAATAGCATCATCATCTCCTAAACAACTTAGCTTTGCAGTGGAACCACTTTTGTAGAATTTGATATCTCTGACATTAACCGTTTCAAATCTTGTCACTTATTTACCCAGGCTGACCTGAAATAAATATAGAAGAGCTCAATGGGCTCAGTTCTGGCTCAACTTTTTCTCGCATAAAAGTCTCCTGCCCCTTTAGTATTCTAGATTAAGACTGATTATCTTAGTTTGTTTTTTTTTAAATTCAAAATTAGTAAAAGGTAATTATGTAATTACCAAAAAGGTTGGCACCAACTAAATAAAAGATAAATTTTTTAGTGGTTGGTTCCGCAGAGCTGGAAAGCATCAGAGATATTTTCCGTGATAGTCTGCTTCTTTTTGTGGTCATCGACGGGTTTCGGGCGTTCGCCCATCTTCAGGATGCTTCTTGTCAAACAGTGTGATAACATAGATTTGCACAGAGCAAATTTAGTTGATACACACAAAATCTATGTTATCACACTGTTTGACAAAAAGCATCTTGGTGATGGGCTAACCTCGAAACCCGTCGTGACCACAAAAAGAAGCAAACTATCACGGAAAATATCTGTGATGAAATGATAAACGGATTTGCTAATGATATACAATTGCAATAAGGTGGAAAAACTTTATTATAGAGGCGTAAACTTTTTAGACATTTGTGTGAAATTCTGGAGAAGTACATTGCCCATAAAATTGCCTTATTAATTAAACAACTATAATGGAAGTTATAATTTCTATTTAAAGTTTGAATGATAATTTGAAAAGTTGAATTTAACAATTGAAATTTGTAGTAAAGAGATGCAATTATTGTAGAGAGTTGTGTTGTTTGGAAACTAATAAATGGAGATGTTTCAAGTTCCATAGAACATTGCTGTCTGAATGTTTGAAAGGTGGCGGGGAGTGGTGGTAATTGGTAAGAAAGCGGTGTTACAGCTGTGGCATTACAGACACAACAAGCCAAACAGAAGTGAGACTTCAGACATCACACTGGTGTTATCATTTCTTCAACACCACTTTAGAACCTGTTGCTTGTCAAGTCTTTGTTCTACCCGGCAGAATATCAAGGTTTACATGAAATTAATATTAAACGGTGAACTGATATTTGTCTTAAATCATTGGCCGTAAGGATGGAAATAACATAATAGACGGGACTCATATAAAGGAGACATTTTATTTAACAAATTATTGATTTGTTTTACACTATAAAGAACTTAAGTAAATTGAGCATGAACATTATAAAAATTGCGATACTCAGCTCTTGATGGTTTCATTATAATATTTTTTGCGAAGTATCATTGCGAAATATTCAATATGGAATATTCCATCAGGAATGCATTGTTGTTTACCTGGGTGCTTTTTATTGCCCGAGCAGAGTCTCTTTTCTTCTACTGAGTACGACTTTACTCAATAGGTTTTTCAATTTTTTGTGATTTTTCCAATAAAAGTGCCGATATTAAGAGTTGCGTTTGTTACTAGCTCTCTCCGCTAGCTCCGTTTTCCTGTCAAGGACGGTTTTTTCGTTCTTGAGAGACGTAGCTCATGCAAGCAGAATCACACACACACCCGCATATACATATGCAACTCACTCTAAACCATTATAAACAAAATCTGTTGTGAAACACTCATAGGACTTTCTCTTGCTGCAGTTTACAGAAATGGCAAATTTGTTACACTCTTATAATTGTTATTATTTAATGACACTTCATAATATTTAAAAACCCATCGGTGTTTATGTGGAGAAAATTACAGAAAACTGGAAAACCTGTTCGGCAAAGTCGCACTTCCGGTGAACCAACTTTCTCCAAATTCAGAATTTTCGTCATCATATTTCTTAGTAATCAATATTATGTAAATGATAGAATGATGTAATATATTGAAATAACAGTCGAGGAAAACATAACCACCTACGCCAAATCCCTTTTTAAATGAATTTTCCTGGAAAAATGTTGCAAATAAAAGTTGCATCTCTTTAATATTGGAAGATTAAAGAGATTCGTTGAAGCGATTTTCACAGCAAGAAAAACCAATCCATTCAGTAAAGGGTTACTTCCGGTTGACCGATTCTTATCAAAATCTTACTGTCGGGTCCCTATGCTAGCACATAGACTAAATATAGTAAACATAGTCACACAGGGGATACCAATTTCTAAAAACCACTTTTTCCTATTCAGAGAACTTACGACATGTATATCCGGTGAAAATTTAACATGGCCACAATGCTTCCTCTTACTAAACAATAGTGTAGGAATCTTTTAAATAAAAAAGACCCACTTCTTCACTGAGCACAACTTGGCAATTTTATTTATTAAGTTCTTACACATAATTATCACATCGGATCGCATTGTTCTTTCCGTAACCACATAAAACCTTGTAGAAAACTCCTCTCCATCTATATTCACATTTGCTGTTATGTAGCCTAGAGGAGTGATAATAGTATCATTAGCTCCCACGAAGGTCTCGTTTGTCTTCTTCATGACGACATCACCTATTTCGTTGTGGCAATTGAGTTTGATAAGGTTAGGGATGCTTCCCGTGTCTATCAAGGCTTCAAAGTCCTTTCCGTTGATTTTAACTATCTTGCTGTTCTTCTGACCAAGATAACTAACGCTCTTGTTTTTTGGGCATTGTGGTGCTTTATGCCCCCACTGGTTACACTTGAAGCATTTGGTTCCTTTGTTTTTGGATGGACAGTTGGCGCCTATGTGAGTGGATTCTCCACAGTTGAAACATCGTACTTTCTCTTTCTTCTTATCGTCATTCCTAATTGTACTTTGTTTTTCATTTCTCGGACTCTTTTGCGTGCTACTTTTCATTTTTTCGTACATTCTTAATTTCTTCTTCAAGTCCTCTAATGACGTCGCTGAATAAAGGATGACTTTATTTGATTCGTAGTCAGAAATACCTTCAATGATATGTTGAATTAGAGACTCATCGTCAATGAAACCACGACTGGCTATTTCCTTCCTGAGGAGAAAATACTCCTGGAAAGACTCGTTTGGCTTCTTTGAACGCTTAGCTAGCTCATGGTGAAGCTCTTTATTTGTGAATATATTTTTAAACTCTTCCCTAAGACCGCGCTTCAATTGAGACCATGAGTCGAACGATTCGCTTTGAACAAAAATCTTTGCAGCTCCAGTTAGTAACCTTTGAGCAAAAATAAGGTTTTGCAGTTTATCCAAGTGGAGTAGCTTGGCGACACTTTCAAACTCGGTGATCCACTTCTGTACTGAAAAATTATCAGTTCCGCTAAAATTTCGCACTAGGCCTTCAACATCTTTAAAATTAGCAGCGTAATTTCTACGGTAATTACTATGATTTCCCTTGGTTGGCCTTTTCTTTGGAGTGAAACTTTCATCGTCAGAACTATCGTCTTCTTCGCCTTCATCAACGTCTTCTTCGTCTTTTAAAAAAGCAACTTCTAATTTTAGCAAGAACGAACATATTCTTTCTGCTACTTCTTCTTCAGTGCCGGTATAATCAAGTTGTAAAATATGTGATAAAGCAACTAAGTCGGCGATCTTAGTATGACTTTTAATTTCTTCCAATTTAGCAGCATATTCTCCCGATGTTTTCTCAAAACCAAAACCATTAAACGACCGAAGATTCTTTCTAATTTTTCTTGGCTCTCCCTCATTTCCAAAAATAATTAAGTGCAATAACTTGAGAGGTTTTAACGGACCTTTGGAAATACAATATTCAATTGTCGGTAAACTTCCCAGAGTGGCCATAGTAAAATGTCTGTCAGAATAGCTTTAAATATAAAACTAGTTTTATCAAAATACCAAAATTAAGTCGTATGTAATTAAACGTTATCTTTGTAAAACGTAAGACGTTTTGTAGGATTACATATTAAGCAAAAATAGACAAAGGAACAATAACAAAAAAAACTTAACTATTCAAAAAAAAAATATTACATAAATAATAACAAATTATTTCCTTAAAGAAAAATATTCTACAATGGTATTCTTTATTTATAAAAAAGAATAAAGTAACTGTTATAGATTGAAAATAGTATTCTAGAATTGATAAATTTACTTAGAGGCGGTATCATAAAATTTTTTTTTATTTTTTTTTTTTTTTATTTAAGGCGTCTCAACATCTGTGGTCATTTGCGCCCGGAGCCTTCTCAGTGCACTGCCGGCCTCCGGACAGTGTTCTCCCGTTACAGACAACACTGTCCATCACCGGACGGTATCATAAAAAGAATCACAAAATATAAAAACGGATGCTACTGACGGATTAGTGACGTGGCATAAACCTTGGCACTTCCAAGTAAAATAATATATTGCGTTTTAACCTACCAGCAATAAGAAACTAATTTTTATAATCACTAGATTTTAATTTCGATATATTTTCAATTCAGATATTATTTTCTTTTATTATAAGACTAACTGTAAAATAACCTCTTTCATTCAAAAGATACTTTAAAATTATTAAAACAATAGTTATTTACTCTTAAATATCTAAATAAACAAAATACTCTTAAAATTAATTTGTATTTATGTTAATAAAAAAAATGAAATTCTCTTTTGCATCTAAATAATATAAATTTCTTTCCGGTTTATTCTTTAATAAAATAGAAAAACAAAAATCAATTAAAACTCTTTAATTACGTCATAAAAATGAAATTACTGAAATTGAAAAGGAAATTGACTTTATTGAAGTTAAAAACTAACAAATAAAACTTTCAATTTGGTTACCAGAACTATAATTCTTCGGCAACGATATCTTCTTTCGTCTTATTGAATCTGCAACTGCCCTCAGGATGTAGAAGATTCCGTCTTACAGCAATCGTCTTCTTCTTAAAAGCATCTGTGTCGTATTCGTCTTGAAACGTCTTATCGTCTTCTTCTTAAAGCATCTTTATCATCTTCGTCTTAAAATGAGTAAAAACGTTATCTTCTTTTACGTCATTTGCATCCCGGAGCGGCCCCCAAAATTGTAGGAATCTTTTAAATAAAAAAGACCCACTTCTTCACTGAGCACAACTTGGCAATTTTATTTATTAAGTTCTTACACATTTACATAGAATACAATAGGTTTCTTCCATAAAAACGTCTTGACCCATACAGTGCAGATTCTATACTGCTTTATACTATCCCTTCTATTCCTGCGCCCCCCACCTCGAGCGCTCCCCACCCTAAACTTTCCCTACAATAGTAAGAAAAGGTAAAAGAAGATATCTTCTTATAATAAACTTTTATATAATATTAGTTTATATAACACATGCACTTTGTGTTATGTATATAACTGAACATTTCTCAATAAAGAAAAGTCGCATGAAGCTGAACCTTTAGACAAAAATCAGGTGTGAACGCTCACACCACTCTCTCTTACTCTAATTAATACGATTTAATCAAGAAATTGTCTTTATAATTGCAACGTTACAATGTTTAATTGGGCTGGCCATAAAAATGATGCGGGGATTTTACTTGTATACCTAAGCGGCTTTAGAAGAAACTTTAAAAGGAAGTATAACGCTACTGCTTCCCCAGAATCTCCCCGAAGAAATGTTAGCAACCTATTTGTGGAGACAGTATAAGAATTTAAACAAATTTTTGGAGCCATTTTCGAGAAAAAAAATCATTCGGAAAGTCGCATTTTATATTGAAGGATCTTGCCCGAAATCTTCGTGTCTGCTGCGGTGGTAGTATCTAAACAGAATACCAAGATTGAGCTTATTGCGACTTTTCATTTCTGAGATATTCTGTTAGCACAAAACACAAACACACCATTCGTTAAAACATTTTTCGTATCAGGGGACCTCAAAACATCTATTTCCTATGGAAAATCAATTTCGAAAATCTGACACGATTGCAACACTCACTACTAGTTCTCTCCTGTTGAGCACATACTACTTTACTCCATTCTTTTATGCATTTTCTTTTTCTTTTTTAAATTCCAAGTTTTTTTTTATTTTCGTTTTTAGTTTCAGTTGTGTATATATTGATGTAAATATATAGTAATTTTGTATATAGCGTATCTTTACTGAAATGGGGGATAATAGTTCGGGGCAAGTTGTCCCGGACATTGATATGAGTGAAGGGGCAATAAATTCTGAAAGGAAAAAAGAAATGGAAAACTGCTATAGAAATGATGATACAGGGCCGTTTCAAGTATTAATTGAAAGCAGTAATTTGGAAAAGGTATTTCTAGGCTTCACCCGAGGACCTTTGGTAAGTTAATAACAGTTGGTCATCCGGTAATTTCTGGAAGTATTGAAATAATTAAAAAAACCGGTAGAAACAGACAGAGAATAGAATTAAATAATGCAGTCTCTGCTAATAAATTATTGAATTCAGTTATATTGAAAGAGAAAGGATATAAAACTTCTATTCCCAAATATTTATTACAAAGAAAGGGAATTATAAGGGGTTGACACTGAGTTAACTGACGAGGAGATAAAACTAGTAATTTGTTTTCCATATGGGGTTAAAATGGAAATTCTAGACGTAAAGCGTTTAAATAGAAAAATTATAGATAAAGTTAGTAATGAAGTGAAATATGTACCAACTCTGTCAGTTTTGTTAGTTGTTAGAGGGCAAAGTTTACCTTTGAATGCATATAAACATTATGTTTGCTGCTAAATAAAACAATATGTACAAAATATAATACAGTGTAGGAAGTGTTTAAGATATGGTCACTTCCAAGATCAGTGTAAGGGAAATATGCGATGTGAAAAATGCGGTGATAAGCACGACGATAAATTTTGTAATAATGAGGGGAACAAATATGTGAATTGTGGTGGAGTAAGCCAACACAAAAAAAAAAAAAAGCTACACATCAACTAACAAAGCGTTATGTCCAAGTTTTAAAAAAGAAAAAATTATAAAAGAGCTTATGGCAGATAATAATATTTCTTACATGGATGCTAAGAAATTCTTTAATTATTGTAATTCCTTTGCAGCTATTGCGAAATCTGATGTGCTACCGGGGCTCAACGATTTTAAAGCTTTTCCCTTATTAAACAATAATAATGTAAACCAATCCACCGTGCTAACCCTTAGATTTTCTCTTCTCTTCCTGGAGCCCCTACAGCTCACTGTCCGGTGATGGACAGTGTTGTCCTGTAACGGGAGACACTGTCCGGAGCCGGCAGTGGCACTGAGAAGGCACCTGGCGCAAATGACCACAGATGTTGAGACGCCTTAAATTTAAAAAAAAAAAAAAATGTAAACCCAAATTGAGTTTATGTCAGTACTTCCTTCTTTAAAAGAACAACGAAAAGAAGCAGTTCAACGAAGAGTTCAGTCTCTTATTGAAAATAAAGTTAAAAATATTATCGATAAAAATTCATTTTACAGTGAAGGTATAACCAAGAATGTACCTCGGGATGCCGTGCAATACAATCGGTATCGCCCAAACTACTCTGGAAAAGTAGACGATAAGGTTTTAAATAAAAACAGTCAAGAATTAGTTTATGAAGCGGTTTTATCAATATTGAAAAGTGTGGATATTAATAAAATTAAGGATTGGGGTGACGAAAAAGGAAAAATTTTAATTATGGATAATGTCAAAAATTTGAAAGAAATAATAGCCCGTCGAACAGAGTGAGTTCGGGCGAATGGAAAAAATTTTTAGATAGCTTACCAGTCATTGCTGCTGTTAGATGATTTTAATTGTCACCATACCACATTCGGATCTAGTTGGACCGATGTACAGGGAAGGAACTGGATGCGATTCATGTATCAAGTCTAATTTTCCTTAATGATGGTTCCCCTACTTTCGTAAGGAATATAGCCCAAGTAAATTATTCGGCCTTAGATTTATCCTTTTGTTCCTGTGATATGCCATATTATTTTGATTGGCGAGTGCAATCAGACCCAATGGACTCTGACCACATACCAATTATTATAGAATGTAATTTCGTAATTGGTAAAGCGCCACACACACGGGCGTATCAGTTCTACCAGGCGATGGAATACTAAGCAAGCTGATTGGGATAAATTTGCCGAAACTTCACCACATTCTTTAAACGGTAATAACAGCAATGAATATCAAGATTTTATTGATAAAGTAAATAATGCTTGCAAGATATCAATTTCTGAATTGAATGTGGGTAGAAATAAAAGATTTAAAAATTCTTGGTGGAATGACGATTGTAAAGTGGGAGTCAAAGAGAGGAAGTTGTATAATAGATACCCAAAAGTTGATTATTTTATAGAATATAAGAAAAGAACGGCTATAGCTAAAAAGTGGTAAAAGAAGCCAAAAAGAAATCTGGGCGAGCTTCTGCGGCAACTTGAATAAATCCACTCCCATTTCCACAATATGGAGCCAAACTAAAGCGCGTCAAGCACATAATGTTATCCCAGGGGAGAACACAGAGTAAATAACTGAACTCTTGTACAAGCTGACCCCAGATTTTGTATCCTTGCCCCCGTCTGTAGCTGCACCTTCGCCTTACTATTTAAATAATAATTTCACGTTTTCAGAATTACAGAATGAATTAAAACCAACAACAATACAGCACCGAGTAAAGATTCAGTTGTGTACCCAATTATTAAGAATATGCTCCAGTGCGCTCTAAGAGGTCTTCTAAATGTTTTCAACAGCATTTGGGATAAGGGAGAAATCCCCGCTTCCTGGAAGGAATATATCGTTGTTCCTTTGCTGAAGCCCCAGAAAAATCAGAATGTATGCGATTCTTACAGACCTATCTCATTATCTTTATGCTTTTTGAAAACCTTCGAAAGAATACTCAAGAGTCGAATAGAATGGTGGTTGGGTGATGGTTGTAAAGTTTAGAACTATTCCCAGCATCCCAGTTTGGTTTTCGAAAAGGGAAATCTACCATTCACAGCATAAAGCAACTCACACCGATATTCAGATAGGTTTCACTCAGAATAAGTCTACGCTCGGATTATTCCTGGATATAAAGGGCGCTTATGACAACGTTGATCTGGCAATTTTATCAGAAAAAATGAAAGTTTTTGGGATCCTAACTAAATTTGTAAAGAACATTTCCGGCATGCTAGCGGATAGATCGAATTAGGGTTAATGGGAAATTGTATGGTCCGAGAATAGCGCAAACTGGATTACCCCAAGGCAGTATTTTATGCCCATTGCTTTACGCAATTTATACGCAGATATCGAGAAAATCCTTCCTTCAGAAGTAAAGGTACTTCAATATGCTGACGACATCTGTTTGTACGTTACTTAATAAGGACTTAGAGTCATGCAAAAATTAATTAAACGAGGCTATGCTTAAAATAAACCATTGGTGCCTAGCAAACGGTTTGACTTTTTCACCTACAAAAGTGTCTTTGTCTGTTCAGCCGTAAGCGGAACTCTTCTTTAGGAACTCAGCTCGTTTTGGGACATAAATCTTATAGGGTCAGTAACATGTAAAATTCTTGGGAATTTATTTGGATAAAAACCTGAGATGGAATTCCCATATCAATTATATGAAAGAAAGAGTGGAAAAATATGTCAATATACTGCGCATGATTACTCATCAATGTTGGGAAGCAGACCCGAATAACGCGTTATTATTTTATAGAGCATGTATAAGGGCAGTCTTAGACTATGGGTGTTCCTTGTACGGCCAGGATAGTGCCTACAGATTGAAAACATTGGATTTAATCCAAAACAAATGTATAAGGTTGTGTTTGGGGCTTCTCAACTCAACCCCCATAGATGCCTTGCTTACTGAGGCTGGAGAGTTACCACTTTCTATTAGAAGACGATTCTTAACATATAGACTGTTAATAGCAATCAGTTAATGGCATCCAGCAGAATGGCATCCAGCAGAGAGAAGAGAAGCTCTCTCTGGTTAACAGAGACTACTCTCTGACTTAGACAGGCTAGAGTGGGAGAACGTGTGTATATAAGCCAGTGAGAATCTATCTAGAGGATATCTATCCGATTCAACCAATCGTGCCATATCTCTGCTCCCACCTTTTATTCTATCAGGTTCTTATAAAGTCCAGTACAGTTTGTGTAAACTTATAGCTACATTATAATAGTGTCTTCATACCTCGTTTATTCAATCAAACCCAATTTCTCTCCTCAACAACTCCATTACATCTACATGCCCAATAATATATTCTAAAATATCAGAATTATACTTTACAAGTATTGAGCCATAAGTACCGGGTAAAGAAAGTATCCCCACCACGTGCTGAAAGTTTTATCAATACAGCACAGTTTAACTCACTTATAAAACTTCTAATAAGCTCGATATTCTACTATGGCGGAAGGCAGGGTTTACTCTGACCAAGCCTTTCTTGAAAAAATCCGCTGTAACTGGCCAAATCATTATTTATTTTTCAAAGATGGCTCAAAACTAAACGGAAAAAGTGGTTCTGCTTTTTATGATCCCCAGAGGGAAGTCGAAAGAATGTATCCCTTCCCACATTTGCTTCTGTATATACATGTGAACTCTGGGCAATTTTAGAAGGCATAAATATCCCAGTTTTCTGAAAGTAGATAGGTCAATTATTTTCTCCGACAGTCAGAGTGCCCTCTCCAAACTAGATCACCTCAACCTAAAAAACAGTGTTAATTATATTATAATGGAAATTTATAAGACGTGGAAGGAAATATTAATGCGAGGAAATCGCGTAAAACTGATATGGATTAAAGCCCATGTTGGTATAGCAGGTAATGAAAGAGTCGATCTTCTAGCCAAAAGGGCTACAGAGGAAGGAGAAATAGTTGATATGTTATTACCGCCTTCAGATATTCAGCCACTTATTTAATAATAGTATTATAAGAGATTGGCAGGCTAAGTACATTAAAGGCAAAAAGGAAGATTCTATAAAATAATTAATCCCAGTGTAAGAAATAGGCCTTGGTTTGCATTTACAGAGACCAAGAAATATTTCTGCAGGTCCATTTGTAGATTACGGACTAACCATGGCTTTGCAAACAGTATTTAGTTAAAATAAACGCTGGAAGTGCCGCTCTCTGCGAGGCTTGTAGCGAAAATGAAGACCTCGAACATATTGTTTTGCATTGTTCTTTGTAAACAGAGAAAAAAAAAATTATTTAATTGAGTTAAGTCGACTGCTAATTAATCCTTTTAATTATGCTACAATGTTGAGGAGTAATAACGTTGAGGTGTACAAGGTTATGTTTAAATAGTTGGTTGATATGCAAGTCAAAATTTAGCAAAAAGCCAATACTTTTTGAAACATGTTTCTATGGGTGTGTGTATATATGTATGTATGTATGTGTGTGTGTATGTAGATATATACTTTAGTTACGGGTATATGGTTTTTATTATATATATGGTTTTTCTATAATATATGGTTTTTATTATAATCATTAGGTTGGGTCGAAGGGATGGACCCCAGCTCAAATTGCTTAAATTGTATATATTAAATTTAGTGCGGTTCGGGTATGGCTGCAATTAGTCTGAATGTATTTATTAGCGTGAATGAAAGGTCAGAGAGTGTTTTCAAAACTTGTTGATTTTTTTTTTTATTTGTAAAGGTAAGGGTGTATAATGATGGCTATGCCCTGACCGGCTAATGACAAAAAAAAAACATGATTGCAATACTTCCTATTACTAGGAGTAAGAGAAAGCAATAAATTGCAATTAATAATTAAAAGAAACGGATATTATAAAAAGTTATAGAATAATTAAATAAAAGGAACAAACTGATTAGATGTTGATATAAATAGTGAAAAGTAAGACAAGAGAAATCGTGTGGGTGTTGCAGACCAAATTTTATTCACGTTGTGTTTCCTACACAGAAAGAAACTCCGGAACTAAGGCCTTGTAGTAATTCCAATCGAACATTTAGTGTGTGGCCATTAGTTTTCCAACATTTAACGGTTGAACTATAAAGCATTGAAAGGCAACTTCAGGAAACTTCAAGTAAAGTATCTTCCAAAGGAAATTACTTCCGTCATCTTCTTTCTAACTTTAATCACTCTTGAATATCACACGACCTCTCGCTTCCAACATATTCACTCAAATTGAATTTCTTCCTTGTTACTTACTACAGCCTATATTGTATTCCCTGCGATTCAATTTAAAAAAAAATGGTATTTAACCCATACTTAAACAAGAATCAAGGTTCAAGTATTTTTTTCTAGCACTATTACTTTCTCCACTAATAATAAAAGGAAGTGTTGCGATCTTGTCGACGCATATACGAAATTGAGTTTCACCGGAAATAGAGATGTATTTAAAGTATTTTAAGAAAAAAAAATGTTTAAGAAAATTCTCTCTCTCTTCCTGTCTTTATATATATAAATCGAGGGAAGTTCAAATTTGATATTCCGCTTACGTATCACCATCGCATCCGACAGAACTTTTTTGATCGAAATGTGGCAGCCGGAAGTGTGTCTCTACAGAGTAGTTTTTGTTTTCAGTTTTGCGATGTTAGAAAATGGCTGTTATATATATTCGAAATTCGCCATGTAACTAAACACGTAAATGTCTATCGTTTTTATTTCAAAATATTAATCCAGAAAACTTGACTTTTGTACGGGCCTGGGTTCGGGAGGCATATCGAAATGGGTTCGTCTAATCTCCTAGTTGCATTTTATATACAAGGAGCAAATGATTTCTTCGTTTTTGGGCCCATGTTTTGAGTCAAATAACGATTTTTATGAGATGGGCTTTTGAATAGTGGGCTGTGAAAGATTTTATGGTCGAAATGCCCAGATTGAAGCTTAGGCAAGAAATCAAAGTCGGAAATTTTCTTAAAAGCCCTGAATGTTACAAATTCGCGAGTATGGAACC
Source organism: Triatoma infestans (assembly GCA_011037195.1). Lineage (NCBI taxonomy): Eukaryota > Metazoa > Arthropoda > Insecta > Hemiptera > Reduviidae > Triatoma > Triatoma infestans. The sequence goes on along the minus strand of JAAEAF010006468.1, from coordinate 4,166 downwards.
GTAAATTACACTGGTTTAGTTTCAAGACAAGACTGCAACCTCAATGTGACTACATTCTAGGCCACCGGCAAAGCGCCTTTATCACTCCCTAACAGTTAGAATCTCACTTCAGAGTTAGATCTAAACATTGAAATGTCACTTCAGAGATAGGCTTAAACATCACGTCACAACCCTAGGTATTCCCTAAAATCAATTCTTCCAGGAAAAAAATGTTTCACTTAAAAGTGATAGGTTTGTAGGCGTGTAGTTTTGGTAATTTGAGCTTAAGTGATTGGAACCTATCGAGAAAATCGCAAAAAGCTGAAAATTACCAAACACACACACACCACAAGAGACCTATCCCTGAAACAAATGTTTCGTATCCAGGGGCCTACAAAACATGTATTTCGGTGTAAACTCCTTTTCAAAAATTTAACGCAATACTTGCTCATAGTGCAAAAAAAAGCAAAAAGAGATAAGACATTTATTAAAAGATAAGAAAAAAAAAAACAGTATTGGCAATATAATAAGAGAAAATCAAAAATATAATAAATAATAAATTTCATTAATAAATAATTACATTATATAACGGAGTTAAAACGTCACCTGTCTAATTGGTAAGGCATTTCTTTTATATAATCAAAGTTCCTCTATTATTATTTTCTTTTCTTTTTTTTGTATTTTTTTGTCAAAAGAAAAAACTTATCTTTTTTTCTCTGTAGAATTCTTTTTTACTTAACAATTTTGTAATTTTAGAAAGGAAATTAAAGTGAAAACTTTTTGATCATATTTTCTTTACATTGCCACAATGTTTACTGGCACTGTCATTGACAATACTGTTTCTGTAGCATTGTGTAAAATATATGAAACATTTAGTATACAAAGTTCTGTATTGTTACTGGACTTTTAGTAAAATTAATTTAACTATTTCTCCAACTTAATTATTTTTCAAAACGATGGTATTTTACCTGAATATGATCTTATAATAATAATATGTCTTTATTATTCATAATTTACACAGTTCAACCTTAACAAAAAGACATTAAACCCCTGGCTAATGCCATTGGGGGAGAGTTGTTGTTTTGCGCATCAAACAAATTATGAAAACTTCAAATATAACAAAAAATAACATAAACAATTAGAGCATAAAGCATAAATAGCATATAGCTTATAAGAATGCATATAAATAAACATATCAATTAATCAAATATAAGAATTATATTCACAAAATCGCCTCTGCAATTAATTTAGACCTAAGGCCCCAAGCCATTTTACAATAGCTTATTATGAATTTCCACTCCCCTCCATTTAAGTAAAACAACAATTCATGTTCCGATAAACTGTTTTTATTGAAAACATTTTTTCTAATTTCATTATATGAGGAGCATCTAGCCATAAAATGTTCAATGTTTTCTATTTCCTCTGCATTACAGAGTGAGCAAGTTTGCGGTAGTTCTGCCAAATTATACCTTTTATAATTTAGGTTCAGGAGCCAGGAGCTCACATCCAAGTGATATCTTTTGTAGTAAATTTATCGTTAAAACAGAATTGGCCCCCTAACTCATAATTTAGGTATTTATATATAACACTAAACTGGGAATTCCTGGCTCTATTTATAAAATCTACTATTTGATTCTTGTATATTTCCTCCCTTAGCCTCACCAGTGCAGTATTCTAATTATTTAAGTTCTCGTAATGTTTGTGATATTGCTCCGCGGGAGAGTATTACGCCCGAGAGAGCTCCCACCAATTGAGAGGTGCTGGTTAAATAACCCTCTAACAGGAAAATTGTTGTATTTGAATTGAATTGAAAATCGTTCAGAAACACGTTTATTTGTTAATTATAAAAGTTTGGCACTTACATACTTCAATCCAATATGAAATAAATATTCACAACAAAATAGAAAGTGATGGGCGATGGTGCAGTGATAGATGAAGCGGCTGTTGGCTCTGAGTCTGAATGGCTGGTAGCTATGAATCTTGTATGTAGATGTGTGAGGAAAAAATTCTCTTGAGAGACACTTGAGTGCGGAGCCGTGATGGGGCCCAACAAGAATCATCCACAGGGTGCAACGATCTGTTTTTCTCTAACGAGATGAAAAACTAATGATGAAAAATATTCACCAATGGCGCTGTGACGCTATTACATGTAAAAATGTGTGTCTCTCGGACAGATCCAGCTCGACTACTGACTTGTTTGTAAGAGAATTGCAGCCAGCGCGTGGACTTTGATTCCATACAATTACAAAACGAAAATATTATATAAATAGAATAAGTTATACTTCTGCTGAACTCTGAATTTTTTTTATAAACTTTAACATACCGCCCACCATTTTTTAGTAGAAAAAATCCGGCTAAACTATAAAAATGAATACAATGTAAGTTGTGCAGAATAACTATACAGATTCAGGTTGCATTAAGTTGGAAGCAGAGGTGCCAGTTGTGTGACAGGTCTAACATATTCTCCATTTGGAGTCCTAAGTTTAACAACCCGGGTCACTCCGTCAATTCCCGGATAAGTTTCGATAATTCGGCCAGTAGGCCATTGAAGTGGAGAAGCCTTAGGTTCCTTTAATAATACTAAAGTATCAACCTGTATATTCTCTAGTTGTTCCTTCCACTTAACCCGTTGTTGAAGCGAATTTAGATAGTCTCTCCGCCAACGTGACCATATGTGTTGAATGCATTGTTGCAAGAATTGCCAACGGGATAAACGATGAATAGGGGTTTCCCGGAAATTATGCTTCGGCAAGGACACCATTGGAGCCCCAATCAAAAAATGTCTTGTAGTCAAAACATCATATTCATGAGGTGCATTGGAAAGTGGATAAAGAGGGCGTGAATTTAAAATGGCTTCTATACGAGTAGATAGAGTCCCCAGCTCTTCAAAAGTAAAAGATCGCCCATTTAGCACCCGATACAAGTGATGCTTAAAGGATTTAACACCTGCTTCCCAGATTCCTCCAAAGTGAGGAGCTGCTGGTGGGATAAATTCCCAATGTACTTGCTGGTTATTAAGATGGTTCTTGATAGAGGTCTGAACTTCCTCGGTGTTCAAATGTGTACAAATTCCTTAGATACCTCTCAGCACCGATAAAATTTGTGCCATGATCAGAGAGGATCTTCGACGGCAGTCCTCGCCTAGCAATGAATCTGTCTAAACTTGCCAAAAACGCATCCGTTGACAGTTGAGAAACGATTTCAAGATGAACAGCCTTTGTGCTCAAACAGACAAATAAGGCAAGATAGGATTTTAACAACGTCGAGTTGCGATGTTTGGTCTCTTTGGTCATGAATGGACCGGTGAAGTCTATGCCTGTGTTTATGAAACATCTGCCCTGCTCGAATCTTGTTCGTGGAAGGTCACTCATGTATGGAGTGATAGCCTTCTTGCAGAATTTGGAACACGTTGCACACTGACGTATACGAGATTTTATTAACCGACGACCGGATATAATCCAATAACTTCGTTGAATTAATGAATACAAGAGTTGAGGACCCGCGTGTAGATAACATTTATGATAGTAATCGACTAAGAGTTCCGAGAAATGAGATTTATAAGGAAGTAATATTGGAAATTTAGCCTCGTATGTTAAGGGACTATTAGTTAACCTTCCGCCCACCCTGACAATTCCCCATGAATCTACAAATGGGGACAAAGAGTGTAGAGACGAATTCTTGGAGTTATTTAGAGGCACTTCCAAATGAAAATGATGCCACTGAGTAGCCTGTATCAAGGTCAATTTCGCTTTATGCAGTTCATTTAATCCCAACGTTCCTATCTGTCTAGCGGTTGATTCTCTTTTCAGTTTGTTCACGAATCTCAAAACGTAAGCGAATGTTCTAAGTAATCTTGTATAGGACGAAAATCTTCCTATTATTTCAATAAAGCTCGAGGAAGACGATTTGTTAATTAAAGTTACTGCCTTCGATTTCATTTCGGGAACAGGAAAAGTGGATTGATTCGAGATAGGCCATGTTGAGGAAGAATCGTTTAACCACTGGGGCCCATGCCACCACAGCTTTTGATTAATGAGTGCCGCAGGGGAAAGCCCACGTGACGCAACATCTGCGGCATTTATCCTACATGGTACCAATTATTCACATCGAATGTTCCAATATAATCGTTACTCGATTCGCCACAAAGCTTTTCAATGTATGAGGCGGTAAGCGAATCCAGCTTAGCA
>JAAEAF010006467.1:0-49916 GCA_011037195.1 Triatoma infestans | reverse complement strand
TGTAATGGCAGATAATGCGTAACAAGCAACGTAGCCGGATTCCCAGCGGAAGGAAAAAGAAAAAATGCAAGAAGCGCATCCACCAGGTGCCTGTGGTTTTGTGTGCTTAAAAGACTAGAAAAATTACGATTCTTTTTTTTTTGTTTATACATTTATTTATTCCCTTTTTTTAATTATTAAAGTGATAGACTGTATTTTTATTTGGCTGTAATCAATTTTACATCATTTAGTATTTTTTTTATTTTTTTTTTTGTAAGAAGGTTTGCTTTGTCAGTTCATTATTTTCAATGGATTATTACTTATTTTATCACGTAATTTGGTTACTTTAATTATTTGTTGTTTTTTTTTTTCGATTATTAATCTTCATAATAGCCTAGAAACTCTTTTGGATTCTTCGCTGGGAAGACAAGAATGCGGGCGTCGAAAACAGCTATTTGGAAAACAGAGATTGCTGTAATAATAAATGAACGCGGCCTATGGATGTAGGGTTGCAGGACTGAGAACAAAACGGAAATCCCAGGCTAAATAATGCATACGTTTTTAAAAGAAAAGAAAAATTTTTGTTTTAAATAAATATTTCAAATATAATTGGTTAAGAAAATGTTTGAAAACATTTTGGACAAAATTGTAAAAACTTAAAAATGTTATCAATAAAGTTATACACATCATATTGACAAATTCTAAACGATATGTTAAATCGCAGTTTCCATACAATCAAGTCTCCAATCCCGAAAGTTTCGATCAAACTTTCTTGCTAGCTAATCTAAGATGGTAACTAAACAGAACAATGTAATGATAGTAGAATGAAGGTTGAAATTGGGAACACACAACTGAAACGAACTCACAATTTAATGAGTGAGGAGAGAAGAGTAAACAGCGGATGGAATGACTTGAACGATTAATGATCTTGGTAGAATCGTGTAACGTTGGCTGATGTTTGTCGTTTGAAGAACAGTATGGGTACTTAGAACTCTTGCTAGTTTTAACGGTGGATTAGCTTAAGAGACTAGTTAGGGGAAACCTTCAGATTGATCTTGGCGGATTCAAAGTTTATCTGATGACTTTACTTAAGCCGTCTGATATCCGGTATTTATCTCATTTCTCCTTTAACTTGGTGAAAGCTAGAGATAGCTTCTGAGGATGACGCACATTTGCTAGTATATTGCGTCACTGGCCGTTACACATGAGATAATGCGCAGTTAGAGTGCGCTTACAGGCACGATGGTAGAAGTGCGCTTGCAGCGGCTAGTATTGAAGCTATTGATTCCAGCTTTAGTGCGGTAAATTTGCTGGCTTTATTCCATTACAATAATACTTTTGAACTTTCTATGATTTTTAGTTTTGCAAATATTTTGTTCATTGCAACTAATAATCACACACAACAATCGCTAAAAACATTGCGGTCTTTTACTGGGAACACCTAAAAACTTGTATTTCAGTTGAAAATATGACAATTATCGTTTAAAATTGTTAAACAATTTTGTAACAAATTAATTTGGAAATCCATAATTTTGATAAACTTTTAAATCAATTTCTTTGGATTTGGCTTTATATTATATATATATTTTATTTTTATTTTTTCAAAGATAAAGTACTATATTGTGTCAGACTTTCGAAAGTTTACACTGGAAATACATTTTTTCAGGTTCTGTAAACCCGTAATGAGAAGCTGTAATTAGAGTTGATCTATAATAATTAGAGACTTATAATTTGGGTCAAACATGAGCAGAACACGAAAATTGATGTATATAGATATACATAAAAAAGATAATTCTTACAAATAAAATTATTTTTATTAATTACTTTTATACTTACCACATACAAAATCAATCGTAAGATTTGTGAAATAATATCTCAAATCGAATTCGTTCCTTGTATTAATATATTTTTTTAATATTTTCAAAAGTTTCACTGTTTTCTCATGGAACATGCCTATATTTGAATCGATCATTTTTTTAGTAAGCATTTTATCCAGCGGTTTACGCAATTCTCGCCATTCTTTACCTGTATCAGAAATATTTCCTTCGGTTAATACTTAAACTTCTATTACTTTTATTTATGGTGTGTTAATTTCTATGGTGGCCGGAATCTACTCCACCGGTCGATGGAGTATTCTTTCGTCATAGAGAGCTGTTTAATTATTTATTGTTCTTAATTTAAATAGAATACAATTTTGTTGGCAACATTAACTTCTGACAAAATTGACTTCAGAAATCTATTAATTGTTACATTGTTAATTAAAATCAAAGTATGAAATTTTGAGGATACTTTACGTCGATCATTATGGACGATATCAAACAAGATTATTTATTTTAGTTTTAATTAAATTCAATTAGTCGTAGCCACAATAGTCTTCAGCCATTTTTATTATAAATTTATACGCATTTCAATTTTTACGCACAATAACGATCTTACTGGTCATTTTTCAAAAAATTTATTTGTGCAAAGGGTTGCATTAGAGAACGAATTTTATAAAAGTATTTCTTTTGTATTTATTATTCATGTAGTTATATATAGTTTGAATCTGTGAATCCAATTTGTTACAAAGGATTAACTTAAAAACATAAAGATTTGAATGCTTAGAGGTTAATTTCGACCATGTGCTGTATATGAAGTTAGTATTAGAAAAATGTTTCATTGCTTCTTATGCTGTTGGTCTTTGCATAGACTCTTAGGTATTGGGGGTATCTAAAATAGGAGATTTGAGATCAATATGTGATACGCAGTCTCCAGGATGAGATTGTATTGTGTTCAGCTACATCGATTTGTAGGTATTGATTGCTATAACTTTATAGTAGTAGAATAATAAATATCAGATGTGCAACTGTGTGTGTTGAAAATGAAAAGATTGTTCATCTTAATACTGTGTTGTGATTTAACCATGCCTGGTGATACTACAATTGGGGATCCCGACGTGATATGAACACGCAACCTTCTGATTAGACGGTTATGTAGAACAAGATCATAGTCGCGAAACCGATCCGAGACTAAATCTAGTACAGATAACTGCTGGTATCATGAGACGTTCGGCATTAAAGCCAACAAATGCCGACCACCATGTAAATTCGCTATCCAGGACTAAAAAAAATGAACGGTGAGTTGTACGAGGCGGGATACAACTGCCCGACTTCCAACCCAGTTTTCGTGACAGACACGCAATAAAAAATTCAATATTTAGTAGATACAGGCGCTGAAGTCTCCATTGTTCCAGCAACATTCGTGGAACTTAAGAAAGGACCCTCTGAGGTCCATTTATATGCAGCCAATGGAAGTCCGATCAACACTTATGGCGAAAGACTTGTCACCCTAGACTTAGGCTTACGGAGATCATTCCCATGGTCCTTCATAACAACTGACATATCTAAAGCGATTATAGGCGCGGATTTCTTGACTTATTACAACATTCTAGTCGACTTACACAACCGTAAACTAGTCGACAGAAACAGAGGGGTTCGTGTACCCCTCATCAGTAAGAAGGTACATAAAGGGCTAACACCTGTTTCCGCGATACGTCTCCATTCACGGCCTTACTAAAGGAAACACCCGAAATAACGTGCCCTCCTACCATTTTACCTGTTAAAAATATCAATAATTACACTGTACATGTCAGAAACCACCGGTCCTCCAGTTTTTGCAAGGCCACGAAGATTATCTCCAAAGAAACTGGAAGCAGCTAAACGGTAGTTCCAATATATGTTACACGCAAACATCATCAGGCCGTCAAAGTCTAGTTGGGTAAGCCCATTACACATGGTTCCAAAAAAAGACGGGACGAGGAGACCCTGCGGGGACTATCGGCAACTTAATGCTAAAACTAAACCAGACCGCTACCCGGTTCTCCACGTCCATGACTGCAACCAAATGTTGAGCGGGAAAACAACTTTTTCAAAAATCGATTTGGTAAGAACCTATCAACAGATTCCAGTAGCGGAGGCGGACATCAAGAAAACAGCCGTAACGACTCCCTTTGGCCTCTACGAATTCGTTAAGATGCCCTTCGGACTGAGAAATGCTGGACAGACTTGCCAGCGTTTTATCGATCACACCCTCCTCCAGTTACCTTTTGTTTACGCTTATATTGATGATTTGATCGTAGCATCATCTTCCGAAAAAGAACACATGCAACATCTGACGGCACTATTTAAACGCCTCGCCCAAAACGACATTCGGATCAATGTATCCAACTGTGAATTTGGTAGTTCGAGGATTACCTTACTTGGTTACGAAATATCTTCTAATGGAATATAGCTATCCTCTGAAAAAGTCAAAATCATCGCCGAATATAATCGACCACATACTGTTAAGCAGCTAAGACGTTTCCTAGGGGTCCTAAATTATTATAGGCTTTTCCTACCAAAAGCTGCTTGGTATCAAGCTGCCTTAAATGACCTCTTGCACGGTAAGAGCAAGACCAGCAACGATAGTATCCTCTGGAATGTGAAAGCTACTGAAGCATTCCAGCAGAGCAAAACAGTTCTCTCTAACACCGTGCTACTCAGCCATCCCAAACATAATGCAAAATTAATACTTGCCATGGATGCCTCTGATGTTGCCATTGGTGCCGCTTTAGAGCAGTTAACACAAGAAGGCAAACAGCCTCTTTCCTTTTTTTTCCCGCAAACTTTCGCCGCAAGAAAAAAAATACAGCACGACGGATAGAGAATTATTAGCAGTTTATTCCGCAGCCAAACACTTTCGGGATATGATGGAAGGTCGAGAATTGCTGATTCTTACAGATCATAAACCCCTCACTTTCGCCTTCGATCAAAAACCTGAAAAATTTTCCCCACGTCAAACTCGCCACCTAGAGTTCATTTCCCAGTTTTCCACAAACATTCGCCACCTTAGTGGCTCAAATAATATTACTGCCGATTTCTTATCCAGACTTGAAGAAGTTTCTTCCAGTCATTTCCAATACAAAGAGTTGAAGGATGCACAAAGGAATCGCCCTGATATCCAAAAGTTTTTAGATGGTACAAGTAAATATTCCATAGGCTTAGCCATTCGCCATTTCCCTGATCATGAAGTCCATATTTATTGCGACGAAAGGGGCAGACTTTTTATTCCATCGTCGTTACGGAGAAAGATATTTCTTTTAATACACAACTTGTGACACCCCGGCATTAAACGAACTTCGCATCTTATACGATCCCGTTTCGTTTGGCCATAAATCGACAAAGACTGTCGTCACAGGACTCGAACTTGTATAGTATGCCAAAAGTGAAAAATACGACGACACACTTGTAGTCCTCTTCAGAAATTTCAAGACACCGCACGTTTTCAACACATTCACTTGGACATAATAGGCCCCCTCCTATCCTCAGAAGGCAATATTAGACCGCTACACCGACTGGCCGGAAGCGCTGCCTATTGGCGACATAACCGCAGAGACCGTAGCTAATCATTTTTACGAAGACTGGATTTGCAGATTTGGAATTCCCTCAAGAATTCCCACCGATCGAGGCCGCCAATTCGTTTCATCTCTATTCCAGTCACTAAACAGATTTCTCGGCGTTAGGCACTTCAAAACCACCGCTTATCACCCTCAATCTAATGGAAAAGTCGAACGCTAGCACCGTGCTCTAAATGCGGCCCTCAAATGCAATTCGGACGTAAATGGTCAAGCGCTCTGCCATCTGTATTACTCGGCTTGCATGTCGCTGTAAACTATATTGGCCACTCAGCCGCTGAATTTACATACGGCACAGCTATTCGCAAACCAGGCGAATTCTTCGAAACAAGTATAGAAGACACTTCTCTCGATGCGATTTCATACATCAATCAGCTACGACGTGTGCTACAAGAAATACGATCATGTCAGGCTCCTAATTCTATTCAGGGCCAAACTTTCATCCATCCAGCTTTGAAGGATTCTTCACACGTTTTTATTCGTGTCGGCCGCGTCAGAACACCACTCGAGCAACCCTACGATGGCCCATTTAAAGTCCTCGATACTTTCGTCAAATACTTTTTGGTGGATCTGGGCGATCGTCAAGAGAAGATATCTATAGTAGGTTAAAGCCTGCCTTCTTGCTAACCGACCATACAATCATCGATCAAGATAATGTTCCGCCCTTACATACAGGCAAGGAGGAGTCTCAGACAGTTCTGCCAGCAGCTTCAAGACCAAAGGACCGCAAAATGTCTACTCATACCTGAAGCGGACGCACGATCCATCTTCCTCCTAATTTGGCCGATTACGAACATTATTGATATATTTTTTTTTCTGTTTTTGTCACTCCTTTCCTACTTGGAGGGGAGTGCTGTAGAGAGTTCAGCTACATCGATTTGTAGGTATCGATTGCTATAACCTTCTAGTAGTAGAATAATAAATATCAGATGTGTAACTGTGTGTGTTGAAAATGAAAAGATTGTTCATCTTAATACTGTGTTGTGATTTAACCATGCGTGATGATGCCACAAGATTATAGCTTCAAGTTTTAACTCAAGAGAAGCAATATATTAATATTTATATTTCTACAATTTTTTATTGTTTTTATAGTTAGAAATTACAATCTCGGTAACCCGGGGTAGCCGGTCATCTAATCCAGACAGCAGCGTATTTCACTTTTATATACCAGCTTATCTTATTATATTCCCAGTCTCAACCCACTTACTGGCCAGCTTCACCCCTTAAATGACTTCTTTATTTACTTGAACATAACTTTGCTGTTCCCTGACGCATTTACTTTAAACGACTTATTTTCAGATCACAATCCTATTATCCATTCCCTCGACCTTCATTCTTATATTGTACCACCCAAGCCACTCTCAATTAACAGACATATCGACTGGAACTTATTCAGAGAACTTGTTAAATAAAGACTGAACTTTTCACTAAGATGGTAGAACAATCATTAAATTAAATATTAGGAAATAAGGTATGAAACCGTTTCCTCCTTATACAGGCAGCATAGGTCAGGATGAGCTGTTCTCTTCTAAGCGGAGAAGGCAGCATCCCCGATTCAGCAGAAGACTAATTTGGAAGGTGCCTGTGAATAATCTAATTCCTTCATAATAAATTCTCTTCAAATTTTTTCAGGCATGATTTGGGCACCGATAATATAACCTGGAACTCTGTATTCTAGTTTGGTGAGGGTACGTGTGTTTGATGATAAAATACGTGTGAAGTTAAGTTGGTATTTAACAGCAACTATTACAGCCCTAGCACTTTGAAATTTTCTCAAAATAAAAAAATAAAAAATGAAGCTAAATATAATTAATCAATCTGTTCCTAAGTTTTCATTTTTTTTTGTTTTTTCAGTAAAGTCATAAATTTAAAATAAAAATAATTAGGTGATATGTCACATGACTTACCATTTCTTACAAATAGACCATTTCCTACCAAGCCTAGGCGATCGTATATTTCATCTTTCTGCAATGCGTCTGGACTGGATAGTATTATCTGTACGAAAAAAATCAGAAGTTTAGAATACATTTGGTTAAAATTTGGTTTGTTCCATGTTTTTATCGCTATCTGTAGGCCAGTAATGTAATCACAATTATACTGTCTGGGTTGATCTCCGACTATATTTAATGTTAGGGCTAATGTGTTAAATTTGAAGTATAATCAAAATGTATCATACTAGCATTATACTACTATACACTTATATAAATTAAAAGAACTATGAAGAAGTCGTGTGAGTGTTTGACACAATATTTTTTCTCATGGTGCTCAAGAGCCACAAAACTTTTGATGAAAGCTCAGCTTTGAAAATATGGCACGAGACTTTCCCTTCTCACAAGAAAAAGAACAAATATTTGAAAAATGTGGGAGCAAACTATACATACCTCAATATATTTTGGATTTCCTAAAAAGATCCATAATTTGGGTCCAAACCATACTTTAGCAATTCCATCTACGGTTCCAAATTCATCAAGCACTGGTTTGAGAATTTTATATGCATCTAGAAGTATAAAAAATTTTTGTAATTTTATCTGTCCTCTGATATGAAAAAGGTAAATTGTGAATGTTATGTATAACCTATGGGCGTCTTCAATAAATAAATAGACAAACGTTTTTAGTTTTGCAACATAATCTCCTAATACATTTATATACTTGTCCAGAGAGGTTATAAGATCAGTATTAGCAGTATTGGTGAGGACACCCTTAAAAGGCTAATGGACGAAGACAATTGCATTATGTGCTGTTTCTCTAATGGCTACATGCAGAATGAAACTGCACGGTCTTGAGCAGGAGCTTGGTTACAGAGGCTAAATCAAGGAAGATCTGTGGCCTTAGGAAGGTATGGTCACTGTTTTCCAGGCTGAGATCATTGCTATCATTGAATGCTGCTGTATCGTGGAAGTGTGGCAGGGAGAAGTTAAGAAGAAGTGAAGACATTTTCTGATAGTCAGGTTGCATTAAAATCTTTGAATAAAAGATCTCAGGGAATGGAACAACTAGAGGACGACGAGTTGGCTAAATGGATCCTCACTATCGTTTTGTGTCAAGAGCCAGCATTAGGATCACCAAGAAATTTTGCAACAGGAAATCAACCAATGGAGAATAGGAAACAGGAGAAGCACTGGATAGGGCACTGGATAAGAATCTCCAGGCTATGAGATTTTTAAAAGTATAAGACAGAAGAATATAGAAATTTATGTATCTTTTCTTCCTGAATAAGATACAACGAGAAACGTAGAGGAGTTGATGTGTAGCTGTCGTATAGTACAGACCTGTTAATTTTGCTCTGTGATTTTTATCATTTTTAATACGGTTCTAGAAGTCTTTTTGGTTCTGTTTTTTGCGGAAGTGGGCTGCAATACATACTTTTTAATTGTGTGAAGTTTCGAGGGTTTTTATCGAGTGGTTTTTTCCACAATTAACGATTTATTGCTAAAAATTAACAAGAATACTACAGCTACTTCGATATTAAACTTTTGGACTTTGAGGGAGGGGAACATCTTACTCGCCTGCTAGTAAACAAGATTGGTCATCTGACTGAGTGAGTGCACATACTATCTCTGTCTCTTTTTAATGTTTCTTCTTCACTGTTACCATCAGCTGATCACTGTTTATTTTTCTATAAAGAGCTTGCAATTTTTGCAACTGTTTCAGTTTATTCTTATTTTATTTACTTATTTATTTCTTCAATTCTTTTTTTTGAATTTCTTTCATTTATTTTCATCATTGTTATTGCAATCCAGTTATTGTTATTCATGGAATGCCTCCAAAAATAGATAATTCCTCAATTACTGGTTCACAAAATAACCCAAAACGAGTTAGAAGTTCACCAGAGTTGCATTTAAGTAAAAGTAAGAGAAAGAATATGCTATATCTTTGGATGACCTTAATGCATTAAAATCTGATTTAACTAAGGCTATTATGCAAAACATGAATGATTTATTTGACGTCAAACTCTCTAATTTAGCGACAAAAGAGGATTTACATACTATTTCTAATGATGTTAAAAATCTAAAAGAGGAAAATCAGCTTCTTAGAAGCGAAATTGTCCATCTCAAAGATATCTATGATAGGACAGAAAAATCTATAGAAAGATTAGAATTAAAATCTCGTAGAAGTAACTTAATTTTTAGAGGAATTAAGTATGATGGCAATGCGAATTTGATAAAGTTAGTCATGGATTTTTGTACTGAGGTACTTAAAACTGATATTAACGCTGGCCTTTCATTAGTTTCTTCACTTGGTAGAAGAGATCTACCTAGTAGACCGTTACTGGTTTCATTTGTTCGCTATGAAGATAAACTTACAATTTTGCGTTCTGCTAATCTTCTCAAAGGAACTGGTTTTACGATCGTTAATGACCTTCCGGAAAATGTTAGAAGAAAGCATATGAAGTTATTATTAGTTAGAAAGGAACTTTTACGAATGAATTTGAATATTAAGATCACAGTAAGTGTGGATAAGCTGTTTGTATGTTCTCATGTATTCGGATGGTCACTTAATGATGGTCTGAGATTTGATAATGGTGCAGGTATTGAAAAGCTTAACGAAATTATTGGCTCTGATTTGTCGAATTTTATAATTAGTGTGCACTCTAACTCTCTTCCGAGTAACTATTTTGTCAAGAAGCTAAATATCCTGTCTGGTGGCGAAGGATCGACTATCGTGGCTGCACCGGCATTCGAAAAGAAGACATCAGCCCCACCTATAAGATCCTGAGATAATATCGTCAGCCGGCGAAAATCTTTGTGACAAGTGCGTGTTCTTTGGTAAAAAAATTCAATGTGATTTCTTTTAATGTTGCAGGCTTGAAAGCTAAATTAAATGATCCTTATTTTTTAAATTTTATAAAGGCATTTGATGTTTTTGTTTTGTTTGAAACATTTTTAACAGATGTAAATTTTAGTTATTGTAAAAAGGTGTTTAAGGAGTATAATATTTGTTTTATCCCTGCGAAAAAGGTTTCAAGGTTTGTCAGAGCTAAGGGAGGTGAACTCTTTGGTATTAAAGCCTCTATTCCTACAAATTTAATACATTTTGTTAAAATTGATAATATTGATTTAATATCTGTAAATGTTTTTTCAGTTAAATTTTTCATTTTTCCTGTTTATATAAATTGTAATTTTTGGGAAAATCACTTTTCTAAAATAAGTAACTTCTTTGCTGAGCATAACTCTTGCAATTTTATTTTAGTACGCGATTGTAATGTGAGGTTGGCAGCATCGCAGACTATATCTGAGGACATGTTTATAGATAATGTTAAATGCCGACTCCATAAAAATTCTAAAGATCGGGTTCTCGATGGAAGAGGAAAGAGTTTTCTGGAACTTTGTGATGATAACAACCTTATAATTTTAAATGGTCGTTTTCCGGGGGATGTTGACGGGGAATTTACTTATGTAAGTAAAATGGGAGCTTCGGTCATTGACATTTGCGCGGTGTCTGCTTCATGTATTTCACTGATAAATGATTTTAAAGTGTTACCTGAAAATTTTTCGGATCATCAGCCTTTAAATATTGTAATTAATTTTGAACCCTCCATTGATACGACTGTGTTGCCTTTGATGCCTCAACTGCCTTGGTCCAAACACATGGCTAATAATTATAAAACTAAATTGGAACTGTTTTTTAACAGCACTGTTTTCTTCCCCGCTGAGTTGCAGGATTGGTTGAATGTTTTCACGGATGCAATTAAATCTTGCTGTCCTACCTCTAATTATGCACCTTCGTTT
Organism: Triatoma infestans; assembly: GCA_011037195.1. Lineage (NCBI taxonomy): Eukaryota > Metazoa > Arthropoda > Insecta > Hemiptera > Reduviidae > Triatoma > Triatoma infestans. Next base: position 38,777 of record JAAEAF010006467.1, on the reverse strand, counting down.
ATTAGAGCTATCAAAAATAAACCGTGGTTTGATGGCATTTGCGTCCGCGCCAGAAGAAGGTCGTTTAAGTTGTTGAATCTCTTTCGTTCTAGCAACTCGGTCATTGTTAGAAATGCCTATGTTGAAGCCAATAAACAATATAAGTTTGTATGTGCGAACAAAATGAAGGAATATTATTCTTCTCTGGTGAGTCGATGTTGCTCCATCAAAGATTCTAAGGAACTTTGGCATATTTTTAATCAATTGAAAAATAAGAATTTTGTATGTGGGAATAACATTACCATGACTGCATGGGTTACCCATTTCAGTAATCTTTTAAACCCTTCAGGTTTTAATCTGTCAATTCAATATGCCGAGCCCTTAATATTCAATCCTCTTCTTGATGACCCTTTTACTTTTGATGAGCTTCGGGCGGCTATTTCAAATTTGAAGGACAATAAGGCGCCCGGCTTAGACCGAATTACTGCAGAATTCTACAAAAACGCCCCAGACATTATGCTTGAAAGACTTCTTTCCTTTTTTAATCACCTTTACAGCGTTGGTTCAACCCCTTCTTCTTTTAGTAAGGCTATTGTTTTTCCTTTATTTAAACGAGGAGAGATAAATAATGTTGTTAATTACAGAGGCATTTCGTGCATGGACGGTGGCCAAAATTTTCACGGGCATTCTTTTAAGGCGTTTGGAAACTTATATATCAACAAACAATCTGCTAAGTGAATATCAGGCCGGATTCCGGCGTAGATATTCAACTCTTGATAATTTATTTGTTTTGTGCAATATTATTAAATTAAAGTTTTTAAGAAGGGCTAAAAAAGTTTATGGTTTTTTTGTAGATTTCTCTGCCGCTTTTGACCGGGTCAATCGTTCTGCATTGTTTCTTAAACTGCTGAATTTAGGTGTTTCCTCCAAATTTGTAACAATATTAAGAGCTTTGTATAGGGAAACTCTTTGTGCGGTAAGAGGCGGCAATGGTATATCGGAGTTTTTTAGTGTGGCTAGTGGTGTGCGACAAGGTTGTCTCTTGAGCCCAATACTTTTTTCTGTTTTTGTGGACGATTTGCCAGGGCTTCTGGAGGGTGGAGTACGTGTGGCAGATACAGTCGTTAAGATTTTAATGTATGCTGATGATATTGTTATCCTGGACGAGAATCCTTTGCAGTTGCAAAGGAATATTAACATTCTTGAAAGTTATTGTCCACATTGGGGTCTTGAAGTTAATTTAAAAAAGTCGCAAATCGTAGTTTTCAGGAAGGGTGGTAGATTGTCGGGAAAGGAGAAATGGCGATATGGTGACCAAGAAATTGAGGTCGTTAATAATTACAAATATTTGGGAGTTACTATGACGCCTCGCCTCAGCTTTGACACCCACATTAAGGAGAAGGTTTCTGCAGCCAAGCTGGCCCTAAACTCTGTATGGATGGGAGTTATTTCAACTAAAATGGTACCTCTCTCTCATAAATATCAGATATTTAATTCGGTATGCAGAGCGATTGCCTGCTACGCGGCACAGATTTAGGGATTCCAGCTGGAAAAGTTGCTGAGATTTTTTTATCAAGAAGCTGTTTTCTCTTCCATCGATTACCCCTAACTACATGCTATATCTCGAAACGGGTGTTGATTTGCTTGAAGTGTTCACTTTAAGTTTACACTTCAGATATTGTCTGAAGGTACTGGAGTTTCCTGCACACCGGCTTCCCAGGATACTGGCGTTGGAAGTCATCAGGCGCAGAACTTTCTGGTTTGAGAAATGGGTTGTTTTGGCGCAGAAATATAATTGCGAATTGGAACTCTCTGCGAATAATGTAATGTTACTTGAACGTCAATTGTCGGTTCTATTAGATAAAATCAGACTAGCGTCTATGGATGAGTCTGTGATGCGTGCAAGACAATCTTCACGATTTCTATTCTATAAGAAATTACACCTGAGAGTAAGGATTTTTTCATTTGATGCGGACTGTCCTTCTAAGCACTTGTCGCTGAACGATTTGCGATGGTTATTTAAAATGAGAGGGGAATTATTATTTTTGAATTTTACACCCTGGGCTGAGCGAGAGATAGAACTCTGTTCACTGTGTAATCGTAGAGCCAAAGAGGATATAGTGCACTTTCTTGCAGAATGTCCTATATTAGCGGAGTTTCGCTTGCTCTACTTAGGTGTGAGGACTCTTTCGCTACAGTCTCTTAGGTGCCTTCTGAATTCACTGAATTGTAAGGGGTTAATCAAATACGTACGCTCTGCATGGTTTTATAGATATGAATTGGTTCAAGAGTTCAATTTTTAGACAGATTAATTGTAACAAAAGAGTACTATTGCAGTTTGTTTATTTTTATAATGTTTAGTGCATAGCTCGTTCTGCTTCTCAATCTTGTATAATCATATCATTCTTTCCATGTTCTACTCAATTATATTTACATCGAAACCAAGAAAGAAAATAATTTCTTCTATTTTATATTAATTTTCTTAGTTGCCTTTTGTATTTTTACTTTTGATGCTGAAAATTGATCGCATCAACCTCCGGCTGACGGATACTTATCCAAGCCGTATATACTTTTCTTTTATTAACAGTTGTATATTTGATTGTTTTTTGTATTCTTGAATAAAGTATATTATTATTATTATTATTACAACGAGAAGCGTGGTATGTATTGACGGAACACTCTTGGATAGACATTGATACACAGAATAGGAAATGTGAAGTCCTTTGTGCTATAATTCACATGCATGGTTTGCGCATGCATATAAACTTAAGTATAGCTTCCTTACAGGCTTAAATATAACTGTGAATTATGAAAGGTAAAATGTGGAATGTATAATACGTGATTATCAAATAACATGCTTATATAGATTAATTGTTCAACAACATATTTATTTATTTATACGATTTTTGGATCATTCAGCTTGTATTTTATCATTTCTTACCATTAATTATTCAACAGTAGTCCACGGCTGTCCACGGTTGTTCTACACTCAATAAACAATTTAAAAATAAATAACTAAAATAGTAAGATAGTATGGGTAATTAATTACCAATAGATAGTATGGGAAAATCTCCTTCAATAACATAATCTAAGTTACACATCTCCAATTGTTGGATGTTTCCATTTTTAAAAGGAACAATGTGCCTTTTAAAAAGCGAAAAACAGCATGGGTTTTCCCACCCAGGTATCAACGAATTTAACCAAGCGATATAGCGAACTTAATCTAGTTAGGTCCTAACAAAAACCTTTTTTTGACCCAGTATATCAACTAAATTCGCCGTGTGGAAGTCTATGTTATCACACTGTTTTGGGCGAACGCCCGAAACTGGTCGATGACCACAATAAGAAGCAGCAAATGTCTCTGATGCTCAAAGGAATGCTTGGTGGCGTTCAAGATTAAAGATATGGTTAATGATGTCGTAGTCAGACCAGTAGAATGATGGGGGAGACTTGAGGCTTCTTATTTTTATATTTATTTATTTATTTATTTTTTTTTTGTAAGAAGTTAAAACGACATTGGCTTAAATCTCGCGCCTTCTGGTATACATTATTAGTAATAACATACCTGTCCCAACTCTCTACTACAGTAAAAAAGTCATTATCTTGAAATATAAGCCAGTTTTGTAAATTAGTTTATACCTTCGTTGCTGGTAATAGCGATTTCTTGATGTTATCAAATAAAAAATAATAAAAAAATCTGCTGTAAAGACCGCACACTAATTTCTCCTAATACAATTACCAAATTGACAGACCAATTTTCTGTTAACATTTTCATTTTATTTTCATAACTCTTTCAGTTAATCATGTCAACGTAGTTACACTGTAGTTGTTCAGAAAATAATGGAATTCAAATAAAACTTGAAATTTAATGCCTCAAATTCTACAGAAACATGTGCAATCCAAATTTAAAGAAAAACGTTAATTTTTTTTTTTTTTTTATTTGAGAAAATTCAAAAAACCTCGAAAACTTAAAACTGTAAAGTCACATTTCCGTCAAAATCAATTTTCAATTCCAAAATTAAATTCTACCATTATTTGTTATGTGTTATAATAATAATTATAAAAATAATGCTTCATTTGAAAATAAATTACAATAGATACATGTCAAAAAGAAGTATTCTACAGCAATGGTAAACCGTCTGCCTGAAGTAGATGTAAATATTTTATAAGGTCTGAGAAAGGTCTGAGAAATTAAGAGATAATACTTAAGCAATTAAATATATTGGAGATAAAATCCAGCGGGACAAAACACAGATGATTGACTGAGCATCCTCTCACTTCCAATAAAGGTATAATCTCTTTGAAGGTCACCCAGAAATCGCCCGTTTAAAGTTATTAAATCTAAGCTACTACAAAGATCTATAAATTTACAACCTTTTCCATTAAGAACTTTATCCTTTGAATTTCTTATATAGCGACAATTGGGACGATTAATCAACAAATCACCTGGCAATTCCTGTGAGGAACCCAATCTCACATTGAAATCTCCCATTAAAATAAATTAAAGAATACAATTCAATTCCTTGAAAATATCAGCTGATTGCTTTATTATAAACAAAACGCGAAGTTTTTTTATGCAGATTTAAATTGAAATTTTCTCAAAAATACGTAGCCTTTTTTGTCTAATTTTATGCAAAGGGATAATTTTGAGTGTTCCTCTCTTGATTTAAAACAGTGATCTGCATGTACTGTACTTCTATGACTTTATTTTAAAACATTATAGTTTACAGTTTATATAACCTATATTAAGTGACTTAATTTTTAGTTCTAATTTGTGCTATAAGTCTGTGGACTTCAAAAACTATTAAACTACTCATTGATTTAGAGAAATGAAAAAGAAAACTGTAAGTAGCAGTAAAGTGTAAGTAGTAATTAGTAACTATATATAATAATAATTGTAAATAATATTTCTGTATTAATAGTGTATATAGGGACTTACAATACTAACTCTTCATTTATTTATTTTCCTCTGTAATGAGTGAAACTAGCGACATCTCCACAGGCAATGAGTCTATTTCGTCGGTAACTCTAAAAAAGAGGACCTGTACTTCTGGCTACTCGCCTAAACAAAATAAAAAAGTCAAAGACATCATCCCTAGCACCAAAACCTCTGTCAAGCAGCAAGGGAACAAAAGCTCACAATCTCCCAAGGAACACACCTCTCAGTCCAGCTGTTTTTCGTAATCTTGACTCCCCGCCTCAGTTTCCACACGCATATCAGAGAGAAGGTCTCTTCGGCTAAGTTGACTCTTAATACAGTGTGGTCAGGTTTTCTCTCGCAGAATAGAGTCCCTGTGACACATAAATTTCAAGTATTTTGTGCTGTTTCCAGATCCATAGCTTGTTATGCGGCCCAAATATGGGGATTTCAGTATTATGAGGAGTTGGAAAAGCTATTCAGGTTTTTCGTTAAAAAACTTTATGGTCTTCCCTCGGTTACCCCAAATTATGTGATCCTTTTGGAGACGGGCGTGGACTTGATATTTATTTTTACTTTAAAGTTGCATTTCCAGTACATTTCTAAAGTACTAGATTTTCCTGGGCACCGTCTTTCGAGAGCCTTAGTTATGGAGGTCATCTATAGGAAGGTGTTTTGGTTTGCAAGCTGGTCCAACCTTGCGCAAAAGTATGGTTGTAATTTTAGTTTCTCCGCTGATAATATGTCTGTGTGGAAATCTCAGATGACTTCTTTAATTGCAAAGATAGGTTTGGCATGTCGGGAGGAGTCTGAGAGGTGTGCAAGAGAATCTTCCCGCTTTATTTTTTATAAGCAATTAGACCTTCAGGCGAAATTGTTCATGAATTATATTCCTTGGATGGAAAGAGAGTCCGAAATTTGTTCCTTGTGTAACCTGAGAGTCAGAGAGGACTGTGTGCACTTTCTGGCTGTGTGTCCTATACTTTCGGAGTTCCGGGTGTGTTACCTCGGGGTACCTTCTTTGACTGTGGTTCAGCTCGTCAGTATGCTTAACACTCGAAACTGCAAGGATCTTATCAGTTGTGCACGGGCTGCTTGGCGTTATCGGTACAGTCTGGTTCAGGAATTTAATTTCTGAGCAAGTTTCCTTTTTATTTTATTAAATTTAATACTTTTGTCTTAATATTTTCACAGTTTTCTGAATATTTCAAATTTTTTATTTTTTTATTTAATTTCATTAATTTTTTATTAATTTTTGTTTTATTTTATTTTGTATGCAGGTCTACTTATGTAAATGATATTTCATAATGCATTTTATATCCATTTACTTTACTTTGTCAATAGTGTTTAATTGAGTTTAGTTTATTTTCCTTATTACATTTCTGTAACTATTAATGGATGAGTTTCATTTTCTTTTAAATAATTTATTATTATTATTTATATCAATTTTTTTTTAATTCATATTTATTATTTATTTAATTTTATTTGACTTTTTCAAGGTTAGTGTTCTTTTTAGTTTTCTTTCTTTTAGTGTTTTTTTTTTTGTTTTTTTTTGCCTTTTCTTTTCTTTTTTACATCTAACTCCGGCTGACGGAATATCCAAGCCGTATAATACTTTTATATATATTTGTAAAGTGTATTTCTTTATTTAATTCATAATAAAGTATTATTATTATTATTATTTATTATTATTATTAATGAGTGAAACTAGCGACATCTCCACAGGCAATGAGTCTATTTCGTCGGTAACTCTAAAAAAGAGGACCTGTACTTCTGGCTACTCACCTAAACAAAATAAAAAAGTCGAAGACATCATCCCTAGCACCAAAACCTCTGTCAAGCAGCAAGGGAACAAAAGCTCACAATCTCCCAAGGAACACACCTCTCAGTCCAGCTGTTTTTCGTCAGCTACCAATGGCAATCACAAAAAAACCAGTAGCGACCGTGACAGCCCCGCCGGGAGTCCTATCAAATAATCCACTTGCTCCTCTTACTGATCAAGAAAATATGGAGGCCACAACGTCCATTACTCCAGTAAGTGTCACAAACCGCCCCCTATGTCCACTAACCCTTCATTTATTTATTTTCCTCTGTAATGAGTGAAACTAGCGACATCTCCACAGGCAATGAGTCTATTTCGTCGGTAACTCTAAAAAAGAGGACCTGTACTTCTGGCTACTCGCCTAAACAAAATAAAAAAGTCAAAGACATCATCCCTAGCACCAAAACCTCTGTCAAGCAGCAAGGGAACAGAAGCTCACAATCTTCCAAGGAACACACCACTCAGTCCAACTGTTTTTCGTCAGTCACCAATGGCAATCACAAAAAAACCAGTAGCGAATGTGACAGCCCCGCCGGGAGTCCTATCAAATAATGCATTTGCTCCCCTTACTGATCAAGAAAATATGGAGGCCACAACGTCCATTACTCCATAAGTGTCCACAAACCGCCCCCTATATATGTTAATAATGTCAACCAATATGCAGCTCTATGTACTGCATTATCTCAGTTAGTAGATATTGATACTTTTTCTTGCAAAGCACGGATTACTGACTCAGTAATTAATGCAAAACGGGTGACACTTACAGACGCACCATCAGATTCCTCAAGGAGAATAACGCCGATTATCATACCTTCCAACTAGAAGAAGATAAGGCCTACAGGGAGTCGTTCGACACCTTCATCAAAGTGTGCCCGTCGAGCTCATCAAGGAAGAACTCACAGAGCTCGGTTACATGGTGCAAACCGTTACTCCGGTGATACATCCAGTCACCCAACAAACTCTGCCACTTTTTTTTGTTGATCTCGAACCTCGACCAAATAACAAAGATATTTTCGATATCGAAACTCTTCTTTACTTAAAAATTAAAGTTGAAGAACCAGACAACCAACATGTAATAGTACAGTGCAAGCGTTGTCAGGAATATGGTCACACGAAAAGCTACTGTCAGCATAGACCAACATGCAGGGGAACACTTCACTCAAGATTGCGGTAAGTTGCCTAACACTCCAGCTAGGTGTGCACTCTGCAACGGCGACCATACTGCAAGCTACAAAGGTTGTATGATTTACAGAGAGTTACGACGAACTCGAAGAACCCCTCCTGCATATGAGTACCCCTCAGCCCATCGGAGAACATAACAGCCTGCCAATCAGATGCCGACATCACCTCACCAGCCAGGACACTCACCTCCTCTGCATTCTTCTGTTGTGAATCCTAATCTGTCATACGCAAGTGTGCTCTTGGGACCTCAGCCGCCTCCTATTCCTCCTCAAGTTTCTATTCCCTCTGCGAAGGAGACATCAACACACGTCTTCGTACCTTCTTATCTAATTTTAAATCGCTCATCACACCTCTGATATCCCTCCTAACAACCGTGATTTCACTCTGGAATTCTAATGGATTAACAAATCGCAGGCAAGAACTAGAAATATTACTACATAACAAACGTATTGACCTTGCCATAATAACTGAGACGCACTTCACGGACAAATCAAGGTTTTTCATCCCTGGCTACACAGCATACAAGTCTAATCATCCCAACGGAACAGGCCATGGTGGAACCGCTGTACTCGTTCGCAATTCCTTGTCACATTTTCTACTACCTTACAATACTAAACCGTTTCTACAGTCTATCGTCGTCTCTCTACTCTTGGAGCCACTTTCCTATAATTTTGCTTCTGTTTACTGTCCCCCTAATCATCCAGCAAAATGATTTCTTATCCCACTTTTCTTCTCTCGGTCCTCGCTTTATATGCGGCGGCGATTATAACGCAAAGCACTCTAGCTGGGGCAGTCGGGTGGCGAATCCGAGACGCCGAATCTTTCATAATATTCTTATTCAAAATAGTTATTTCTGCTTACCACCATAACAACCTACTTACTGGCCAACCTCTCCTCGCAAAAGACCCGACCTACTTGATTTCTTCATCTGTTCAAATATTACGACCTTACATACTGATGTATATATCTTAAACGATCTGTCCTCCGACCATAGCCCCGTCATATTGACACTAGACATTCACCCAAAACAAACACCTCAACGACCGACACTTATAAATGGAATTGTGGACTGGGAGTTATTCCGACAGACTCTTGATCAGAAATTGAACTTAAACGTGCTTTAAAAGACCCCACAACAACTAGGCGATAACGTAGAATATTTGACTACTTCTATTCAACAAAGCATTTGACAATCCTATCTCCTACTTTTTACTTCACCTAGAACTACGCAATTACCTTACAATCTACCTATCCATTTAAGACATTTAATAATCCGCAAACGTCGTGCGAGAGCCCTTTGGCATCGCACCAGATACCCTTTCCATAAAAAATTATTTAACCAACTGACAAGAGAACTGACGAAAGAACTACATAAATATTACAATGACCAGTACTCAGCTCACACACAATCCCTAACAGCAGAAGACGATTCACTTTTGACAGCTACTAGGAAAATCCTCAAATACAGAAAAATCTCTCACCCATTTAAACGTACAGACCAAAGCAGCATTGTCCAGGCCAAATCAGACGAAGAGAAAGCTCAGTGTCTAGCTGAATATCTTTCCACAGTCTTCATTCCTCACCCCGATGTACGAGACTCAAAACATACGGAACACATCCGCAACGAACCGGACATCCCTCTCCCACTCTCGTTTCCTCCTAAATCATTCACTCCAAAAGACGTAATGAATATAATTAACAATCTCCCCAAAAAGAAAAGCCCTGGCTACGATTTGATCACCGCTAACATCCTATTACAGCTCTCCAGAAAAGCAATAATTTTTATCACTTCTCTTTACAACTCAGTCCTACGAACCATTTACTTCCCTATCCTCTGGAAATTCTCTTTAATAAGAATGATAGCTAAACCAAATAAACCTACACATTTCATACCGACTAATCAGCCTCCTACCCATCCTAGCAAAAATTCTTGAATAACTTTACTACTCCGCCTCCAAACTGAAATAGCACCACTAAATGTCATTCCTGAACACCAACTCGGTTTTAGGTGTTGCCACTCAACTGTTCTTCAAATGCATCGCGTGTAGATACAATCGCTACCTCTCTGGAACTGAAGCAGTGTTGTCCAGGAGTCTTCTTGGACATATCTCAAGCTTTTGACCGAGTATGACATATGGGATTACTTTACAAGATCAAGGGCATCCTATCTCCTACTTATTATTTGATACTTAAATCTTATCTCACTGATCTTTTCTTCCAAGTCATTCAAAGTTCATCATCATCTGTTATTTATCCAGTTCTAGCAGGAGTTCCTCAAGGCAGCATTCCTTCACCTCTATTATATACTATCTTTACAGCTGATTACCAACTCATCCAGATGCAATTACTTTTACATTTGCCGACGATACTGCAATTCTTTCTTCTCATGTGGATCCCGTCATGGCAACTCGTGCTCTACAATCTCATCCTCATATTCTTGAACCTTGGCTCTGGCAGTGGAGGATCAAAGCTAACGAACTTAAATCCAAACTCATAGTATTCACCTTAAACAACAAACTCTTCCTCTCTTTACTTTAACAATATTAACCTTCCCATTGCGAAACAAGTACCATATCTCGGATTATTTCTTGACAAATGACTAACATGGAACCCCCATACCAGACTGAAACGAATTGATTGCAACTTAAGGTATACAATGCTAAAAACACTACTTGACAAACGTTCAAAACTGACTTTAAGGAACACGAAAATGCTATACACTGCTCTTTTAGCCCCCATTTGGACATACGGCATAGAACTCTACGGCACTGCAAAGCAATCCAACTTTAACCGACTTCAAACTCTACAATCTAAGATCCTAAGAACAGTAGTTGATGCGCCCTTCTACGTTGCCAACCACACAATCCACTCCGACCTTAACATTCCATTCGTCTCAGAACTAGCCCAATTTCGTCGCACAAAATTTCACTCCAAACTAAAATCCTCTGATCCAGAATATGTCCACTAGAACACTGCCCAAAAATCCTAGTCGGAGGCTGAAGTGGCGGTGGCCACGCGACCATCTTAACGTACAACGTCGACATCCTAAAGTAGCTGCTGTGTAACCTTGCCATAGTGGCCAACTAAAGGCTTCCATCACTGGATGGTCGTCGTTCATATCTCTCGAGTAACATGTACATATATATATATATATATATTGACTCATATATATATATATATATATATATAAGTTATAGATCATAACATAAATTAGATGTAAGTTGCCGTTATCACTCTGTAGTCCTAGCAATAATGCAAGTGTGCATTACCAGGAAACCCCCTCTTTACTGCTGTATATGTAACTAGTCCAGATAGAAGAGAAGAGACCATTAACACGCCTCCTTATCTGGTACGATTGGAAACTGGATGTGAATAGTTGAAAGTGCCGCTTTTCAGAGCTATGATTAAGTGGTGGGTGAAATTATTGCAAATGCCCGATTCTAGATTGCCTAGAATCTGTTTTTTGAATATGGTCAGATATGAAGGGGTGTCAATTGATTACAACTGGGGTTTAAAATTGAGGTCGTTATTAATAATGGTCGGTGCTGATAATTTGTGGTTGGAACAGGATTTGCGCACTGTTCAGTCTAGCCTATCGGACTTGGTACTGAGAATGTTGAGAGTGCTCTCAACTCTCAGTACACTACTATCTACAGGACTGTGGGCACACTAGTTGAGTCAGAGGTTACCTTCGACTTAGAATTAATTTAAAAAAAATTAAATTTATATGCCACATCCGGTTGTCCTCAGACAACTTGTTAAGATTCTCCATTTCTGGTAGATACTATTCGATTCTGGCTAGTGAGATATGTATTTTATGTAACAGAGCACCAGAATCGTTGAACCATATTTTATTTACTTGTCCTGCCTTGAATCATTTAAGATTGTTATACTTGCACGACTATGAATGTGCCGTTAGCTCACTATTAAGCGATCTTCATCACATTCAAAAACTGAACAATATTTACAATTACATTCTACACGCCATGTCACTAAGGGAACTTATAAATTAATAATTCCGTGTTATTTGTTTTATTTGATTTACTTTAAGTATTCCCTTATGGTTAAAGATATTTATTTTCTTAGTATTGTCCTGAATTTTTTCTTTTCTGTTTCATTTTGTTTCCGATGAAGTGTCTTTTATTTATTTAATATATAATTAGGTAATATATTTAATTTCCTTTAATTTATTTTTTGTAGTTTGTTTCATTTTTGTAAACTAAATGAGTTATGTTTTATTTTACCTTGATTTTTGTATTCTATTTATTTTTCATTTTTGTAATTTATTGTACTAACCCATCTTTATTTGTAAAAACTGTAGTTTAAACAAATAAATAAAATAATAAATAATAGAAGAGAAGAGAATTTAATAATTTAATTCTAATTGTACTTTCATAGGGGAAAGGACACAGAGTTCCCAACTAGTGTGTGTTAAATGAATTTTAACATTATTAGTTGAGTATTAAATATTAATTATATAGATTGTAATTAAAAGAAATAAAGTTTTTAAAAACATATCTATTGATATTAATAATATAAGTTTTATATATATATATACACAAATTACGCACTCATCACCTTTGCTTGTTGTGCATTGTATACAGTTGCAACATAAATAATCAATTAAAAAAAAAAAAAATATCAAGAAAATTAGAAAAATCTTCTTCCCAAGCGTTCAAATATACAAGGCAATGAAAATATTTCTAAATTTAAGTTTTTAATTCGTATTAAGTCAACACAATCTAGTTTACAATAATTAATAAGAGTATTAGAAAAAGAGCTATTTTTAATACCTATAGGTCTTCCGAATTTAGATGATCTAGTAGCAGAAACGCAGAGTAAATTATAAATAAGAAAGAACTCATTGAAATCAATTTTTTTTGCTTCTACAAAAGTTTCTAAAAGAATAATAATATCATATGTTCCTAATGAATTCATAGAAATCAACATTTTCAATTTTGCTTTTCAAACCATAAATGTTGTATGAAATCTTAGATAAGGAATGAATGTACACAGCAGTACAATCCGGGACCTGCCGACAGACGGTTAAATCTTTTTCATCAATTTTTCCAGAAGTGCTGAGAGTGACCATAGGATGAACAACTCCCTTAACCGAAGCAGAAGAGTACGGGAGAAGTAGTCACGTGGCAGAGTATTCGAAAAGGCTGCAGACAAGAAAGAGGAAATCTCAAAGCCCACAATATCCTTGAACTTATTCGCACAAATTTCGGAGCTAAATTTTAAATCATTCACTTGACAGAAATCAAAACGATGAGAATCGATGAAGAGACGATCATTAACCACTATCACTTTTAATGAACTTAACGTGATAGTTCTCTGCGAATTAACAGAAGTTTAGATCTTTTTCTGCGAACATTCTCTTAATAGTCCCTTATATAATATTAAAACAGTATTTTTCAGTTTTTTGGTAGACTTTAAAACTGCCAGTTTATCAATGCAACATGAAAACATAACCAAAAGAGGCCTGTTTTGGGTACCTCTTGGACCAAGTGGAAAAACTTGAGGACTAATTTGATCTCCATCTGGTAAACTTGGTGACAGAATCCAGAAACTAAATGTTAAATTATCTTCGTGATTATATCAAACGCCTAAATATCAAGTTATTTCTACGGCTACGATTGTCTAAGTTATCTAAGAGATCGCCATTACTCCTATTGGAGGCTTTTACAACCTCCATCTCGTTCCTCAGCTTCTGATTCTCTGCTTTAAGAGATACAATCACAATCTCTTATCTTCCAACAACTATTCACAAGTTTTGCCATAGAATCCATGAGTTGTGACATAATAGACACTGCTTCTTTTCTTAGCAACTATCAATTCTAGTTCAGGCGAGCTTCTAGCACGTTTAATTCTGAGTTACCCAAGCGAGATAGAGAAGTCTGAACCTCTTGTGACAAAAAAAGGAGAGTATCAGTAAATGGAGAAAAAAATAAATATAAAAATAATAAAAAATAAATTCCACTATTACTGAGAGAAAATGGTGTCAAAGTTTAAGAATAATTGCTATTAAAAAAAAAAAGAATTATTAATTCTGACGCAGTTGCAAATTAAATTTTTTAAATACTCGCATACAGTGCTGCCAACAGAAGGTAATTAATAAGAAAGTCACAGTATTTATTCAAAATCAGTTGAACAGATGATGTTCGGTGCACAGAAGTGACATAGCATTAGAAGAGTGAGTGAGATAGAAACAGTTCTCCCACTCAAAGATTTTATACTGTACTTACTTAGTTACAGGACAGCCTAGTCAGTCCCCAATACTACGGTTCGAATTCTTATACATACGTACAAAATTTACTTTTTATTTGATTTTTATTTGAAACACTTTTTTTGTTGCTGAAAATCAAGTTAATTATTATTATTATTATTATTATTATTATTGATATTCTTTATTATAAAAAATATACTAAACAAATAGTTAAAAAAGAAAATAATTGATCTTACAAAGACGCCCACCATGGTCACAGACCATCAATTAAATCAAAGGATTATTACCATTAATAATTTTGAACATCAATATATGCTGATTTAATATAATTAACAATGGAGACCCAGTTACGACCATTCAAATAGCCAGTGCTTCCTCTGCAAAGAGCTGCAGCTGGCCAAGATATCTTTACCTATTTCCAGAGAGACTCATACAATTCGCTATTAAGTGATATAATATATTCGGTCATCTACAATATCATTACACAGTTGACAGGGTTCACATTCGGCTTTTTGATACGGAGCAAAGCTCCCTGACTTCAATAAACCGCCACAAATCTTCATAAGCCAACGCGTGGGTTCCAAAGGCAGATTGCATCTTAAGTAATGATTATTTCTAAGATCAAACTTGAGTTCTCTATAAAAGGGATAAGCTTCGTCGTATTCTTCAACTTTATTAGCAAACTGCACATTGAAGTCTAAGTTGAGACTTTTTTGCAACTGCCCAAAATATATCACTCCACGTATCTAAATTATTTAAACTGATTAGCAAATTTATTTTACATTGATCAATAAGATTCCAGATATCTTTAAACCAATATAGCATTTTCTCAACAATATAATGTAGCAACGATTTTATGGAATCTACCATCCGGCATGCCAAAATGTAATTATGAAAGTGTGCGTAAAAAATTGGGAGATAGTCAACTTCGTTATATAAATGAATGCGGATGGAGTAAACATCGGTAACCCAAAAAACCAAGTTCAAGGGCGTAAAAAACTATTAAAATCAAAAAGTGTGATCAAAACTGATATACGATATAATAAAAAAAAAAAAAATAAATAATGACAAAATACTTCAAAAAAATCTCCAAAAAATTGAAATAAACAGCAGTGAAAACAATATAAATGTGCACCATTCGAAAGGAAAAAAATAACAAATAAAAATAAAATAAACCTAGTATTAAAAACGCAAACTAATCTTTCTCAATAAAATTACCAATTTAACAAATTTTTTATAAACACTTTATTTCAGAGAGTTCTTTCAGTTAGTAATATCAGCGTAGTTTTTCAGAAAAATAGTGGAATTCAATGAAATTCAGCACTTTTATGCCTCAAAATCCGCAAGAAATTTGGAGCACTCCAAGTTAAAAAAAAAAAAAACATTTAATTTTTTATTTTTTTTTTTGGTCAAAATTAAAAAAAAAACTCGAAAACTTAAAACTGTAAAGTCGCACTTCCGGATAAATCGAATTTCAATACCAAAAATTCTACCATTATTTGTGATGTGTTCCTAATATTATCCAGGGTTGGAATCATATGATGAAACGATGTGGTACTTTAAGATAAGCTTCTGTTTAACTCATTTAATATATTAATATTTATTTAATAAATTAATTATTAAATAAACATACCTTCGGGAGTTCTAATTTTAGAAAACATCAAAGCATTTCCAATAATCGGCAATGGTTTAGGTCCAGGTATGTTGGAAGTCATATTTACCACCCGAATTGTCCATAAATGGTACTTTATAATGTACCATAAACAAACACTAACGACCACAATTACAAAAATAAATACAATCATCTTTTCGGTTCATATGAGTCTCACAACTACATCATCCAGCCTTATATAGGTATTTCTTATAAAATAACCTTGCCAATTAATTAATCCGTGCAGTAATAATAATGATGATAATAATAAGTCTTTATTCAATAAATTTTATGTAATATGAAATAATAATAATTATCTTTGTATTCAAAGTATTTTTCCCAAGCAATTTTTTAATTTTCTGTTATAACAGAAAAGATAATTTGTTTTGTATTACCTTGCTGTATGAAATATAAAAAAGAATAATCTTCTTTTCTTTTTTTTTTTTTGTTTGTTTCTTATTATTACCTAAAACTACACAAAACAAAAGACTATTAAAAAGGTAAGGGAATAGCTAAGTGGTTAGCGCACTGGACTCCTATGCGTGAGTAAAACCTGGACTGGTTCGAGTCCAGCTGTGCTACACTTAGATTTTTTTTCTTCTTAGGAGCCTCTACAGCTCACTGTTCGGAGGCCTGCACTGCACAGATAGGCTCCAGGTGCCCAATGACCATAGATGTTGACGCGCCTTAAATTAAAAACAAAAAGACTACTGTACAAAAGACAGCAATACTCTTTTGGTAGACCTGTTGGTAAGACCCAAAACTTCAATGAAAAGTTTTACTTATTTATTTTTTTAATAAAAAAAAAATCTGGCGTGAAACACTCACACAACTTTCTCTTACTCCAGTACTCAAATTTATAATTGACAAATTTATAGTTAGTGTACCAAATTTAATGAAAATCGTCGAAAAGTGAAAACACTGTCCAGTAAAACTGTCCGGTTTCCTAATTTCCTTGAAACTCGGAATTTGGGTCATATATTAATTTCTAGTTATTTCAATTTGGATGACAGAATTGTATAATCAACTGTGATAGCATTTAAAGAAAAACATAACCCCCCTCCCCCAAAAGTCCCCTTAAATGAATTTATCAGGGGAAAAGTTTCAAATAAAAGTTGTAGCTCTTTATATGTATAGTTAACAACACTGGTTTAAAGAAAATCGTTGGAGCCATTTTCGAGAAAATACCAGAAAACTGAAAATTATATTTCAGTAAAAACGCACTTCCGGTTATCTATTTTTTTTCAAACTCGGAATTTCAACAACATATTTAATTCTAATTAACATTATTTAGATGACAGAATTGTCTAATATACTGAAACAGCAGTTAAGATGAAAACCTAACCCCACCCCTCCCCCAGAAGTGCCCTTAAATGAATTTTCCTGGAGAAATGTTTCAAATAAAAGTTGTAGCTCTTTGTATGTGTAGTTGATATAGCAAGTTTAAAGAAAATCTTCGGAGCCATTTTTGAGAAAATTGCAAAAACGTAAAAAAAAACTAGTAAAGTGGTACTTCCGGTGAGGAATATTGACACATAACACACCGTCAGATCCCATGGTGATACCTAAACGTAATATCAAGTTTGAACTTTCTACGATTTTTCGTTTTTGAGCTATGCTGTTCACATACATACACACACACAGCCACACACACACACACACACACACACAACAGACCATTCGCCAAAAACCACTTTTTTGGACTCAGGGGACCTCAAAACGGATATTTCCGGTGAAAACTCGATATCGAAAATTTGACACGATTACAATACTTCCTCTTACTAGGAGTAAGAGAAAGTAAAAAAATGAACATACAAACAAAATTGTAAGTAAAAAAATAAAGCGTATTTATTTTAAATTATAATATCTAAAACATTTTTAATTTTTTGTTAATATAATAAATTGTTTATAGATTTTATTATAATATTACTCAGCTCAGACCTTGACAGAGAGATTTTTTTTTTTCATGCCCATGTGTATTGTTATTTTAATTTATTTCTAATCAATATTAATTTCGTTTTTTTGTTTGTTTTTTTTTATTTAAAAAATACACATTTCTATTCCAATTCTGTTCTAAAATAAAGTTCATATTTAATACAAAAATTCAACCATATTTAAATGTAAATTTTTTTGTGAAGAAAATTATTAGGTGGAATTTTAGTTTTCAATTGTTTTAATATATCGAACGTTTTTTATTAATATTAAATTTTATTTTTATTTAAAAATTATACAAATTAAAAATTATGTACTGGTTTTTCCATTAATTAAATTAACAAAAAAAAGAAATAAAACCAAACAACAAATGAAGAGCAACAAACCGGACGTCGCCAGGTGACAGCTATTTACAAAAAGCCAAATATAAATTAAAATTAATTACTCTATTTATAAAATTTAAGAGAAAAAAAGGGAAAACAAGAAAAATCCAACTAAAAGATTATTGTTTTAAACAAAAAAAAAGGAAAATATTTTTTGAACATACTTAAATATTTAAACTATATGGAATAAATAAATATTCCGGGAATAAACTTGTTTAAGAAGATAAATACAATATAAAGAATATAAAACAAAACTATATCAATCTAGCATAAAATCGTTGCAGCGGTTTTAGAGAAAATTGTGGAAAAACTAAAAAAAAAAAAATATTAAGAGTAAAAACGCACTTTCCTCCATCGTCTGATTTTCTTGAAAAAACGCTATATCTAGATAGCATATTTTTAATTCTAACTAATAATTATTTAACTGTCATTATCTAATAAATTGAAATAGCACTTTAGAGCAGCGTTCTTAAAACCTTTCTTGTCACTCGGATCGGTAAAATTTCCCCAACCATTCATTTTATTTAACGAAAAAACTTTACTAGCTATTAAAGAGCTACTACTATATACATTTATTGTAACATTTTTATTATCATTTACTTACAATAATATTTTAATATAAAGATAAGTAATTATTGTAATTATATACATATACGTAATTAAATAAAAGTTTGAGAAAAATCCCAGAAAATTATTTAAAAAAAAAGTCTGGTGTGAAACACTCACACAACTTTCTCTTACTCCAGTTCTCAAGAGTAGAAGTGACAAATTTTATAGTTTGTGTACCAAATGTAATGAAATCCGTCGAAAGCGGGAAAAACTGCTCTGTTTAGTAAAGGCGCACTTCCGGTTTACTAATTGTCTTGAAACTCGGAAGTTCAGCCACCGATGTAGTGCTATGTAATTATGGCTGGATGCTAGAATGGTATAATCAACTGTGAGAGCACTTTAGAGGAAAACCTAAGCCCAGGCCTCCCATAAAAGCGTCATTTGAAGAATGTTGCCAGAGAAATGGTTTAAATAAAAGTTGTAGATGTTTGCATGGCGAGTTTATATTGGTAGCGTGAAGGAAATCGTCGGAGCCAGTTGTGAGAACAATACAACAAAGAGAATAAATCATTAAGTGAAGTGGTAAAGTAAACGCACTTTCGGTTATCATAATTGTTTCAAGCTCGGAATTTCAACAACATAGTTAAATCTGATTATTTAGTTGTGAGAATTGTCTAATACACTGAAATTGCACTGTAGATGGAAACCTAACCCACTACCCAATGAAAACCCAATATCGAACCCCAACCTCCCCCATAAGTGACCTTAAATGAATTTGCCCAGAGAAATGTTTCAAATAAAAGTTGTAGCTCTTTGTATGTGTAGATGATATACCATGTTTGAAGAAAATCGTTGGAGGCATTTTTGAGAAAATTGCAAAAACGTAAAAAAAACCACTAAGTAAAGTGGTACTTCCAGTTGAGGAATTTTGACAGGAGACCCACTGTCAGATGCCATGGTGATACCTAGACGGAATATCAAGTTTCAACTTTCTACGGTTTTTCGTTTTTGAGCCATGCTGTTCACATACATACACAGACACACGGACACACAGACACACACACACACAGACCATTTGCTAAAAACCACTTTTTTGGACACAGGGGACCTCATTTTTGTACTCAGGGGACCTCAAAACGGATATTTCCGGTGAAAACCCAATATCGAACCCAACCCACCCCCATAAGTGGCCTTAAATGAATTTTCCCAGAGAAATGTTTTAAATAAAAGTTAAAGCTCTTTCTATGTGTAGTTGATATTACAAGTTTGAAGAAAATCGTTGGAGTAAAGTGGTACTTCCGATTGAGGAATTTTGACAGATAACGTAGTGTCAGATCCCATAGTGATACCTAGATGGAATATCAAGTTACAACTTTCTACGGGTTTTCGTTTTTGAGCTATGCTGTTCACAGACATACACAGACGCACAGACACGCAGACACACAGACACACACACACACACACAGACCATTTGTTAAAAACCACTTTTTTGGACTCAGAAGACCTCAAAACGGATATTTCCGGTGAAAACTCGATATCGAAAATTTGACACGATTACATTACTTCCTCTTTACTAGGAGTAAGAGAAAGTAATAATCACAAAATCATTGCATATATAAACAGAACACAAATATCAATCCCGTGATTACTAAAAAACTAAATATATATAATTTTTTGATTATTTGGCTATATAATGTTAATGGAGAAGATTGCTGCTGGCTTTACTAGAATTAACTTTTCAATTGTCGGTACCTAAATTAATCAAGCTAAGTTGGCGTTCGGTGAAACAATCAAAAGCCGATTTCTAAATTTATTTTTTACTACTATCATAGATGATAATGCCGCTTCACATAAATATGTTGTTGCAAAGGTGACTAATATTTTCATAGCTTTCTCGTATAGAGATATGGATATCAGTTACTCCGTCTGGTTAAAAAAAAAAAAAAAAAAAAATGCGCAACGTAACAAGTGAGACGACTATGAGAACAAACTCCAGTGTTACCCAACCTTCAAACAGAAAATAAATTATGGATTCTAGATCCTGAAATTATGGCATTAACGTAAAAATTTTTTATTATTCTTATTTTTACAATAAGAATTTTTATTTTTTAACGCGGACACGTGAAAATTATTCGAGGACTGGTGAAATTTTTCCGCGGACTGGCACCGGTCCGCCGGACCAACATTTGTTGAGAATCATTGCTTTAGAGGAAAACCTAACCACAACCCTCAACCAAATGTAATCTTAACCCTCAATTCACAAGGCTTCTTTCCTGGGACGATTTTAACAAGGTGGGGTCAACTGTGACCCCTCTGATTTTTTGCAAGAAAACAGTAGTTTTTGAAGTTCAAAATCAAATTGAAACAACTTTATTTTCCAAATTTATTTGAAACAATTTTTAAATAATAATTATGTAGTATGACATAGAAACAATCACAGTCAGAACCAGACAATGTCTAAATAAGTGTAATTTTTTTTGTTATAATAAAAAAATAGTAATATAATTATAATTATTATTATGTTACTATATTATAATTAATTTATAATTTTGTTGATCACAGCTCTTTAATCACATCGTTATAAAAATGAAATAACAAAAACAAAGGACTACAACATAAAACTACCTAATGCAAAACTAAAAGAAAAAGTTAAAAAATCCTTAGAGCCTGAAAACAAACAAACAAATTCTTTTGCAGTAATCTTTAATCAAAAATTTTGATTTAATCTGTTAAATTGTCTAAACATGATTGACATATTGCTCTTTTATGCTCTGAACACAATGCGTTTTTGCATACCTCGCAAACACTTACTCCTTTCCGATCTTTTTGACGTGGGCAAACGTAGCATCTCTTTCTTTTATTTGTAGATTTTGGCTCAACACTTGTTGAAGGTTTGGGGACTTCAGTCCCAAAAGCTTTCAGAATTCGTTCTATTGAGTATGTAAGCTCTTTTGGCAAATTTGTTTTTATCACCCTCTTTTTCATTTCCTCTTGAGCTAAGGAAAACGCTAAATTCTTTAAAAAATCAGTTCTCTTCTTGTTTCCTCCGTTCCATTTATATATTATGTGTGCGTTGATTCCTGCAGCATCAAGGATAAAATAGAAATACCGGAGGGGCCATCGCCGAGTTTTTCGAGCAGTTGTTTTCAAGTGGCACAATAAGTCGAATACGTCTACCCCTCCTTTTGTTTCATTATAAAACTGAACAACGTTTGACTTTTTTGTAGCCTCATCGATGTCTCCCATATCGTGGAAACTAGACAGAAGAACGACGTTTTTGTTTTTTTTTGGCACATAGGAAACTAACATTTTTTCCTTTCTGTAAAGAAATTCAGTTGAAGGCGCCTCTCGTTTTTTAGTGTTGATAAAAATATTTGGGATCTGTGGTTTATTTTTGCGGAGTGTACCAACCATAGTTAATTTTTTTTCTGTTAGTTTATCTGCAACTTCACATGAACTAAACCAATTATCCATGGTAATGTTGCGATTCGTGCCATGAATCGGTTCAGTCAACTTTATGGCGTAAAATGTAGGTACAGAAACAGTCATATCTCTACTTTCTTTTCCTATATAAGGTATTCCCCCATAAAAGTAAAAGGTCTTTGCATCACAAAGAGATATCACTTTAAGGCCATACTTATCCGGCTTGCTGGGTAGATACATCTTGAAAGGGCACCTACCCCTAAAACTGAGTAAACTTTCGTCTATTGTAAGATACTCTGAAGGAGTGTAAATCTCTTTACACTGCTGTTGAAATATGTCAAAAATTTCTCTGAATGCTGCAAATTTGTCTTGAGATCGTCTTTCTAAACGAGTCCGTTTATCGTCAAATCTGAGGCAATTGATTAAAAAATCGAACCTGTTATGATTCATGACGGCTCTGAAAAAAGGGGCACCAGTTACAGGCGACCACATATCAACTGTTCGAACTTTAGAGTTTTTGAGGGCCCCAGTCATAAACAAGATGCCGATCAGAGCCTTCAATTCTGACAGATTAGTGATATCTACATACCACTGGTTCGAAGTATATTTGGCCTTAGTAATTTCAATTTGTTGATTAGTATAATCAACAATTTTTCGTAACATGGTGTCAGGCATTAGCAGAGAAAATAATTCAGGTTCAGAAGTGGTACTCTTACCTTCCTTATTAGGTCCTGGTAAAAATTTGACAATATTTTTTGAAGCAGTTTTCGCGGTTGTTTTTTTAAAAGATTTTTTACCCCATTCATACCCGTTTTTTCCTTGTATAATTTCCTGCGATGGATCCTCATCTTCAGATTCACTTGGTGAAAATTCTTCCTCTTCTTGGTGATAGGGTAAAGCAGCATCTTCAACTTCACTGCCATCATCGGAGTCGTTGCCGTCTTCTGCATCGGTCCCTTCTTCCTGTTGGCGTCTGAATTCTTGCAGAATCTCTTCCAATGTTGTGAAACTGCGCTCAGATGTCATTTTTTCTACATAAAAAGAAATTCAATAATTTTTAAAACTGTTACGGTAATGACAAGATGGGGTCAAGAACGACCCCAGTTATGACATTTTTTTCTTACCTTCTTAGAAATGCAAAGGGGTTGGTAAATTAGCGCTCCGTTCGCAAACAAACATGCACAATAACTGCAACGAAAGATACACTAAAGGACGAAAAATTCCACGCAGGGCTACCAACATTACATAAAAAAATTTACCTCTGGGGTCACATGTGACCCCAACCTTGGTGTTCTAGGGTTAAATGAAATTTCCTGGTCAAATATATCAAATAAAAGTTGTAGCTCAGTATACAGGGTGACCAGAGTTATATGCTCCACCCACATTTTTTAAATTTCGAAAAAATAGAAAACACGTATTTAATCATTTTTAGTCTAGTTTATTTTCAGTGATTGATCCATTTTTTTATACCCCAATATCCCGAGATACAGCATCCAACTTTTTCTTTTCAAATGGAACATTATATTTTTTTTTGCATATTTTTATAGTACTTGAGCCTCTAAAAAAAAAATTTTAAATCGGTTAGGTTTTTCAAAAGTTATGGTAATTTAAAATATAAAAAACAAATTTCAGTTTAATGTCAAAATTACCTTATTTTTTCTTTAAAGAAGCTCTTCAAACTGGGCACCATCAACGGATAGGCAAGCCAAAGCTCTGGACTTCCACGCTCTGTTTGTAGCAGCACTTAGGTGGCAAAGTCAACATCTAGGCAGGCTAGAGTTATTCGACGTTCCATATCTTCGACTGAAGTCATGGGATTAAGGTTACTGTACCCTTTATTTTTTAGATATCCCCACAAAAAATGCACAATTTTATGGACTGATGAATCAAAGTTTACCAACAATGGCCTTCTTAATCTTTGGAACTTTAGAATATGGGCAGAAGAAAATCCACAAGTTACCTTCGCCACACGCCATCAGGTTGTTTTTTCTACAAACGTTTCGTATGGAGTTTTAGGAAACCAACTAATCGGCCCATACTTCTACAGAGGGAACTTAACTGGTGAAAGTATCTAACTTTTTAAGAGACATTTTGCCAGTTCTGCTTGAAGATGTTCATCTAAAACGTCGGCTAGATATGTATTTTCAACAAGATGGTTGCCCGGCACATAATGCGAAAGTTGTTCGACGTTACCTGGACAGAAATTTCCACGAAAAGTGGTTAGGAACTCATGGTCCGATCCAATGGCCACCTCGATCTCCGGACTTAACCCCAATGGACTATTTTTTGTGGGGATATCTAAAAAATAAAGTGTACAGTAACCTTAATCCCGTGCTTCAGTCGAAGATCTGGACGTCGAATAACTCTAGCCTGCCTAGATGTTGACTTTGCCACCTAAGTGCTGCTACAAACAGAGCGTGGGAGTCCAGAGCTTTGGCTTGCCTATCCGTTGATAGTGTCCAGTTTGAAGAGCTTCTTTAAAGAAAAAATAAGGTAATTTTGACATTAAACTGAAATTTGTTTTTCATATTTTAAATTACCATAACTTTTGAAAAACCTAACCGATTTTAAATTTTTTTTTTTATTTTTTTAGAGGCTCAATTACTATAAAAATATGCAAAAAAAATATAATGTTCCATTTGAAAAAAAAAAGTTGGATGCTGTATCTCGGGATATTGGGGTATAAAAAAATGGATCAATCACTGAAAATAAACTAGACTAAAAATGATTAAATACGTGTTTTCTATTTTTTCGAAATTTCCCGCCGTTTAAAAAAAAAGTGGGTGGAGCATATAACTCTGGTCACCCTATATATGTGTATTAGATATAGAGAAAATCATAAAAGTAAAGCATTTAGTAAAGTGGTATTTTTGGTTCATATATATTTTGCCCGAAATTTTCATAACCGTTGCGGTGATAGTACCTAAACGAAATACTAAAATTTTAGTTTCCTGCGACTTTTCATTTTTGATTTCGTTTTCGATTGATATATTAAAACTGAAATAATACTTAAGAGGAAAACTTAACCCCACCCCTACTCAAAAACCCCTCTTGAATGGATTTTCCCGGTAAAATGTTATAGGTAATAATTGTAGCTCTGTATATGTGTAGCTAATATTCCATGTTTAAAGAAAATCTTTGGAATAATTTTTGAGAAAATTGCACACAAAAAAAATGGAAAATCATGGGGACTAGAAATAGAAGTATAAATTCTACAATAATGAAATCCCGCAACAAGTGTGGATCTTGAGAAGATTATAATAAAAGATCATGATGAAAAGCGAATTTATTCAAATGGAAGCCACACATGATTTCAAATTGAAATCGAAATGAAAAAACCTTTGAAAAGGTATTATGACAAGGCTCAAGGTTGCAAGGCTCAAGTCATCAACCTAGAAAATAATAGAGTCTGATACACAAGCATTATACTAAATAGTCAATCATTTATGGAAAAAATTCAATGCTTTTAAAAAACTGTGTTCAAGTGAGTTAAAAAAAAGATATTTGCCTTAATTAAACCCTTAGTTGTCCTTTACATATGAAACCAAGCGTAACTAATACTTGCTTGTTAATTTATCTTGTTAGTTATACGTATTCATACTTCCGTTACCATCAAGCATTCGCACTTCTGATTTTAAGGAAATCGTTTATAGTCATTTTAGAGAGAATTAAAAATAAAAAAAACTCGAAGACCTACACTGTTAATTTTACACTTCCGGTTGTAGTGAAATCAATTTGTCGTGATTCCTGAGGTATGAAGTTAGATGTCTTGAAGAGGGATTTATTAGGCGGAAGTTAGTTTAGAGAGTTACTAACACTGAATTTATAAAAATAGAATATATTTTAACAACAATTTGAATGAGCCTAATGGTAACTACAATTAATATGATTTGATAAAGTAATTAAATAATTTTGTGTTATATAACAAATAATTTAATATGATTAAAATAAATAAACTAATACGCACAACTATGAAAATAATTATAAGTAAAACCTTGTACAGGGACGCGCTCGGAACTCAAGTATAACTGCTGCTGTAAAATGATACTGATATAATGATGTGGCTACTCGTATAATGGTGAATGATATAATTCGGAACTCTTCCAGTGGGGCGAAGTTTATATTAGTCTTACTCACACACTGTGAAGTGTGTAAGTAGAATTATTAGAATGCTGCAGGAGGGGACTAAAACCCAGGCACCGCAGCCTCCCATTGAGGCTTATTGTGCCAACCCCTCAAACCTAGTAGCGGAAGCCCCCCCTCTTCATGAGGTCCAAAACCTTCCCCACCTGGAGCACGATTTCCTCCGGTCTCAACGTGCCGAAGATCTCGTACCTCAGTCTGCCGATTGCAACGCAATCAAACAACAGGTGAGAGGCCGTCTCCTCCTCCCCCTGACACAGTCTGCACAAGGGCTCTACATCCACTAACCCCACCTTGTGTAGATGTTTTTTGAACCTGCCATGCCCAGTAAACAGGCCCGTTATCAGAGAGATCTGATACCTGCTTAGACCCAGGATGTATCTGGTCCTTCTTTCACACAGCTCTGGCATGACCATTTTGCCGTGTTTCGCTCCAGTACTCAGCCTCCAGTATCGGTTATGTTCCCTCCGAGTCCAGTCTCTCAGAGCCGCTCTTACCATACTTTTGGCCACCCCTAGAGCAGAAGTGTGTAAGTAAGTTCTCACACTAAGACATCTCTAGTAGCGTGCGACCTTGTGCGGCCTTGGTTAGTTCGGCGACCAGTGATTCAGGTCAGTGGCCAGATTTGGTCGCCCATCGGCGACTTTCAAAGACCAGGTGGCTTCTGTTCAATAGACAGGGCTTTATCGGTGCTTGTCTTGGCTACCTTTGTATTGAAAAGGCAGCAGCCGGCTGTGGGGCCACTAGTTATAAATTATTCTTTCCTTTTGTTATATTTTGTGAAGGCTTTGACATTGCTATGTCATTACACGGTTAACTGAGTTTCTTTCAATTTGGAATTCTATCGAAGCTTCTAATGTATATTAAAGACGCAAGGGATTAGCTCAGCCATATTAAAATATTGGTAGCTTTAACAAAACATGTTTCTCAAATTAAAATCCTTATTCTTAATAAGAAAATACATAAGTAAACAACTTCCTTGACAAATTAAAAAAATCTGGAGTGACAAACTCACACGACTTTATGGACTGCTGTTAATACCAATCAATTATGAAAATAACGAATTTTCATTAAAATGTCATATTTATTTTAAGCAAGGAATGTAGAAAATGTATACTTCCACTCGAAATGAATACTTTCCAAGGCTCGGGCAATCAGTATTGCCTTTATTATTTTATCTCTGGCTCCTTACGATGTTTTAGATTATATGCAATACCCAAAAACGAAATTTCCCACTTTGTTTCAATCTCCAACTAAGACCTTTAGCTGCCATTAGCTAAAGATTAATAAGTAAGACTAGGCCTTTAGCTTCTAGAATAATTCAACCAGGTGAATAAGGTACGTTTTCGTTTCTTCCCTTTCTTCGGAATCTGCAGTCTTTTTACATGGCTGTCCAGGATAAACATCTCCACAGCCAGGTAGTATAAGTAGCCTAAAAGAGAGCAGCAATAACATTGAACGACATAATTAAAATTTAATTACCGAAAATTTTGTAAAATAATTTTTTTTTTTCCAAAAAATTTGTCAAAGAAAGTAATATATTTAAATTGGGCAGTTAGCATTCCAAGTTTAAAAGAAATCGTTATAGTCATTTTCAAGAATATTAAAAAGTAATCGAATAACTATTCTGTAAAGTCGCACTTCTAGTTAACTGATTTTTTTTTAATTTGGAATTCCATCGAAGCTTCTAATGTATATTAATTAACAAGGGAAGGGATTAGCTCAGTGTTAGCACGCTGGACTACCCGCATACTGCCTCTTCCTAGTAGCCTTTATAGCTCACCGTCCGGTTGATGGGCAGTGTTATCTGCAGCTAGGCAGTGCAGTGACAAGACTCCGAGAGCACAATAGATCTTTCAGGTCACAGTTGATATCCCCTAAAACAAAAACAAAAAAAATGACAGCCTCAGTTGCCACATATGACCGCTATTAGTTTCATAGGCACTACTGCCTAGCATGTTAAAACGACCGCCGCTGCTACCACATACATTAGCTGTGTTTGTAACTTCTATGGCCTTCCTCTCTAAGTGGTTGTATCTATATGATCTGCGAATTTGTCATTAATAGTGAATTTGAATATTATATTCAATATTTTTGAGGCCTTAATGAATTCGGTTTTTGAGGAGGAATATTATGAACATTAAAAATCCTTCAGGTAATAGATCACCTGTTTCACTGATTTCTTTTTTTTTTTATAGATTTAGGACTGATGCAATTAAAAACAAAGAAATCTTTTCAGTTTAAAAATGGCTTCATTCTTTTATAAAAATTGAATAACTATACAAAGCAGAAGAAATTGCACAATGCAACAGGTGTCAACAATTGTTCATACTCGACATTACTGCTATCTGGCTCAATAGTATGTAAAATGTGCCAACAATCTATTAACAAGTGAATGAGGCAAAATATGGGACACACCATCTCCTCATGATGGTTAAGTGTTAACCGAAGAAATGAGCATCCAGCGAATTATCTTGGATGCACTACTTTTAAAGAACTTCAGTACTGAAGATGAAACAGAGAGGAGTCCTAAATACTCGCGACCTATTATTGCAACCTAAAACAGCAACCACTCTTGCCGCCTCAACCAGAAGCATTTCATTCATATCACTGCCACCGTCTCGCGATTTTTCCGCCTACCAATAAACAGTATGAATGAATGAATTCAATAAACGTTGGGTGAATGAATGAATGAATTTGAATATAGTAATATCTTTAGAATCTTTATATATCTGATGTTTATTTTTTAGGAATTCTATTTTTGTGCAATTTATTAAGGCAACTAATCTTGTAACTGGGTAATACCCGTAAATAAATAAATAAATATGTCACTACTACCACACTTATCTCAGCAGCTTGCTGCTCAAGCCTACAAACAACAGTCCAGAAATATGTCTTTGCTCGGAAATCACGAGGCCCCTTACACCCGCCACCTCTTAATATATTTACAAGCAATAGCGACAGATAAAACAAACTATCTTCAGTGTAGTATTTATAAGGATAGTAATTAATAAGTAGCATTTGCATTTAGGATATTTATAATTATGTAATATATATGGGTGATATATTCGTATAAAGCTATTTATGAAATCCCCGAGAATCTCAGAAACAACATTAAAATTAAATAAAAATGAAATTAATTAAACTAATAAAAAAAAAAAGAAAAAAAAAAAGCATCTTCGATCAATCGGAATTTTAGCAATACATGAATTGCTATAACAGACCTTAATATTGTATGGATGGAACCGGGTTTATCTACCGCCTAATTCTCGTCCAAATGCCTAATCTAATCATTGTTTGGCTGTTGAAAAATATAATTACTTTCAATAGAAATTTCTCAAGCATATTAGTCGGCGTTTACAATCCCCATATCACCAGAGCAATCACCAATCAGTGTCACCTTTACCGGCTAGATAGCTATTCCTGCTCAAATGGTCTCTGATTGGTTTAACTTTCCAGGATTGTAACAAGTAAATGATGTCTTCAATTCACGACGATGCCTTTGTTTTTTCCTCTATTATTGATCTCACTGGAAACTACTGAAATGTATTTGAGATATTGTGTTGTATGTTTGTGGTTTGTAGTGGCTTGAGCGGTTTAGTAAAGGTCTTGTAAGTATATATGTTTAAGAGAGAAGTATTAGTAATAAGAAAGTAGTCACCACTGTTAACAATAAATATATTCTATTAAAATTATAACTGCAAGCAGTGGCGGCTACTGGCATTCGCGATTGCGCGACTGAACCCCCCAGCTATTTGAAAAAGAAATAAAAAATTAAAAGTAACAAATTATCATATGTTTATTACTTTCTCTTATTTTTATTTCGTATTTCAATTTCAAAAAATAATTTTCATTTTTATTTATATTACTTTCAAACATTGGTCACAGCAAAAATTGAATGAATATAGCTTACAAAAATTGAATCCTGATATAGTTTCAATCAAATCCATGTAAATGAATGAGAATGAATGATGTGAAAAAAATAATTTGTTTGTCAAATCCGAGGAGAATCAAACATAAACGATTAGGAACGTATATGAGTATAGGAGCTCACTCTAATGTGTTGTTTAATGTATTGTGCATTTTTGTATGATTGTAGGTATAATGCGTGCACATATCAGGAGATGTATAAAGTGTAGGAAGCAGGGGGTTCACAATTCGGTAACGCGCTGGAGAATTTAATGTATATATATGTATATATAAAAACATTTCTTTGTGTTGGTGAAGAAACGTGTATTTCCTATTAACTTTTTAAAATAAGAGTGGGGGATTCTTGCGCGATGAACGTTGAATACTAGCTAGCTGTAGTTGAACGAACTTACCCGATCTTATCCGAAGTTAGTTGCACATTCGATATTGCACTGTAACGGCCGTTCGTTATTTTTTTGTGCGATGTGGCCTCCGCCAAAGTGTGAATTTTTATATTTTTATCAAGCTTTTGAATTCGATTTGGTTTATTTTTTTAAGTAATTATATTTTATATATTTTTCTATATTTATATTATTATATTTCTAAATATTATTTTTACATTAGATAAAGTTTTAAACATTTTTTCATTCCTTCTGTTTTCAATTTATCATGTCACAATCTGTAGCAATTAATAGTGTTGAATATTTAATTAAAAATTCGGATAATTTAACTTACGAAGATAGAATTAGGATTAAAAATGCCGGTCCCCCGCCTCCCTACTTAATCACTAATACTAATTACAAAAACAGATAATTTAAAAAAAAAATGTTGAACCCCCACATATCCAAGTCAGGAGCCGCCACTGACTGCAAGTTATTTGCGAAGAAATGATTAACTCATTAATATGCACTGATGCTAGAGAGAGCGAGAAACAAGTGTTCTGCTACGGTCTCTACAACAAAACTGTGTAGAGTGCCCTCTCTAGCGGGGGATTTTCTTTAACAAAAGAGTTCACCTAACGGGTTCTTGTGGCTTTGTTTCTTTGATTGCAATAGTCAGTACCTGACTCTAAATACACTCTTTTTTTGTAGGTAAATTCACTATTTATTTTCCAAAACTGCTTCACTTAAATATTGTCAAAATTCCCTCAACTATTTTTCAAAACTATTATTTTTCCATTTCGTTCTTCCACTACACTACCTAGCATTCGTCTTTTTAATGCCATGATTTACCATCCGAATTTACTATGACATTAAAACTAAATAATATTAAATTTTAGATTATAGTTCGTGCAATGGTTCTGATCTTTTTTCTAAATTAATTAATATAAATTGGAATGAACTGATTTATAATTGTGGAATGGATAGTGACTCATTGTTTTTGCGATTTAGTCATATAGTTAAAAGTGCTATAATTACAACTATATCTTCTAAAAGAATTAGTTCATCTACATTTTCTCGTTGTGATGTGCTGTTGTGTATAAAAAACTCAAATTTGAGGAGAAAGACTTCATAAAATTTATAATCAAACCGGATTATTATCACAAAATATTGGTTTACCATTTATCACAATAAGTGTAAATTTTGGCCAAAAATTGATTAGAAAAATTACATCATCAATGTTGATTGTAGTATATAGTCTAATATAAAGAATTTTTGGACGTTTGTAAATTCATAAAAGAATTATAGTATTCTTCCCACTTAGATAAGATTCAGTGATAAAACTATTGATAATTCTAATGGTATTTCTAATTTATTGTATTTTGTTTTACTAGTGTTTATACTACATTTGAACTAAATATTCTTTCATATAGTTTAAATTCTTGTCACAGTATAAACTCTTTGTCATTTACGATGGATGATGGTCTTTAAAAAATTAAATTCTTTGGGCATTAATGAAGATGCAGATCCCCACAATATTATACCTATCTTGTATTGAAGTTTTGTGCTGAGCTTTTAGCTTCTTCCATTAAACATATGTTAAACTTATTATTCCTCATTGCCTATAACTCGGCTTTATTGTATCCATTTTTATAGTAACAAAACTAACTATGTGCCTATTTCTATTCAGTCGACACTATTGAAGTAATTGAATATTTTTTGGCACTTGATAAACTTAGATTTTCATTGATTAACATTTTTCATGTAACATCTAACCCCTTGCGGTATAAATGCGGAATATATAATATAAATGACATACTTCTGGAAAACTGTCTTTCTTCATACGCGGAATTTGGGCATAACATTAATTTCTTATTAATATTATGTTGATGATTGGATCGTACAATAATTTTGACATGGAACTTTAGAGGGCAGTCTAAAAACACCCCTTTATTGAATTTTCCAGGAAAATTGTATCAATATAAAAGTTGTAGTTCTTTATATGTTTACTTGATGCACCAATTTAAAAATAAAATGCAAAAAAAAAAAAAAACGGAAAATCATAACAGCAAAGTGGCTGTCGATCAATTTTGGCAAACACCTTGTAATCAGTTGGCCTGTTAGGATGGGATTCAGACAGAAAGGTAAGGAATAAAACACTCACTTCACTGTATTGGTGTATTAACAGAAACTAAAACTTTTCTATTAATTATTTACAACCACAACTAAATCAAAGAGTTATTTTTTTCTTTTCTTAGAAAGCATAAACAATAAACACAAATTATTTCCTACAGACTAAATTACTCAACCTCACTCATTCAACGCAAGCATACCACATCCATACGAACATACACTCGCTTACAAATCTAATTTACTTAATTACTATTATATAGAAATTACATATAAACAATTATAATATTATTCTGTACAATAATATCAATAGCCTGCTGGCCGGGGAAGGAGAGAGAGTTAGTGTACCAATTCCCAACAAATACCTCACCTCGGTATTTCAGCTCAACAGCAACTTGCCACTAGTTTTCTCCAAATATTAATAACCACCATACAGACAGCAACTATACCGCTCTCAGTGGCAGCCAAGCTTTTACTGACTATCTCTCTCCCCTCCCACGACCGGCCCATCTGAGTGAGCTCTATCCCCACTTAGTCTCTACACTACCTTATTACAACCTAATTGTTAATTTAATAATTAAAAAATAAAACTTTTATAAGTAGAAATATTTCGTAGTTTGTTGGGGAATCCTAAAACTAAAAAAAAATTGACCAGGCCGCTACATCAACGCCCTCTTCTGGTTGGTTCACTAAAACCTCTGCACCCGTGGAGCAGTATATGGGCTAACAATTTCCCCACAATTTACTACACCCTACAACTACTTGCCTTTCCAACTAAGATTGGTCCTCCACAATACTATGCATTGTCGTGCATGTGCGATTAGATTCAGTATCACAGTTGTAAAATAAGAATTATTCATATTAACCAACTAGAAAGTGGTTTTACAAAGCGACTATGAGAAATAGTTCATATAATGAATTACATGTTAACTACGTATTTTTAACTAGGTATTGTGTAAGTACACCAGACGCCACTACTCTTAGCATTATTAAACTAAGAATTAACTTACTTATATATTAGTTTGGTGATTATTTGCAATATTACTGTTAAATATGGTGAATATTTTTTTTATTTAATATTGGAACTCGCCTGACCGTCTAATTGCCCAAGGTTTTTCGTTTAAGTGTATATATATATATACATTTCCTTATGTTTTTATTGGGTAAATAAACGATTATTTAAGCTTATATCCTTATCCGGATGGCCCTGCGTGGATGAAGATTATCGAAATGAATATGCACCTCGACCTCCCGAGGGCGAGGTCCAGCTAGATCGGAGGCAGCCCGCTGTGGCATTACGAGACACCATACCGAAGTAGTACCATAAGCAGTTCCGGGATGGACACGTGTCAGTGGGGGGTGGGGGGGTGGGTTAGTGGGTGCAAGTCCCATACATTGTGCGTACGCATCTCTTTCCTCCGTAAAAAAAATAAAATAAAAATAAACGAATATTATTAATATAGGTCTTCTAGCTTTTCTGTTTTTCTCCAAACCGAGTGTAACCGATTTCCTGGTTGACTAACTAACACATTTATTCAATTCACTTTTCTTTGAAACATTTATTTCGGATAATTTGGTATTACCGGGATTCTGGAAATGGTGGTAAAATAAGTTAACTTCGGTACAATTATGGTTACCTATTTATACATATAATATTAAGAAATATGCAAGGAGTAAGGCTTTTTCAAAGGATAAAATGAATTACAGTTTCATTGGATAGGATATTTTGAAGCCCCCCCCCCCCAAAAAAGAAGGTTTTATTGACTGATTATCCGGTCGAATGAAAAAAAATGGCGATAAACTACCCGATCCCAAAGACACATATTGGTTTTTTTGAACTAGTCGGACAAACAATTATTAATAATTAGAATGAAATCGATGATAATGTAGCAATGAACTAGTAGGACAAATAGGTAAGGGTAGAGTGGATAGATGGTGACAAACCATCCGGTCACTGGGAGAAATACTGTTAGCACTAAACTAACCGGCTGACGCACTTAGGATTAATTAAAAAGAACAGTTTTGTAGAGGATATATGGCTGGGCAATGGTGGGGGAGAAGCGAGATTCCCAAAATATGTCTGATTTTTAGGATATGAGGTTTTCTTTTTACAAACAGCATTAAAGACTACATCTTCTTGAGAAATGGATGACAAAGTGGAAAGAAGACCACATTCCCCTATCCCTACTTACTATTGCAGCCCTACTGCGCCCATATATTTTCATATTTAACAATATACTTGGTAACATTCAAAGACTCATTTCTGTGGTCGTTTATTAACCCTTTCATTGCTAATACCACATTAATGTGGGGTACACTTGACGTTCTCCACAGGCTAATACCACATTAATGTGTATTAGTCTAGCACTCTCCCACAGGCTAATACCACATATATGTGGTTTGATGCTGTTTCGTATCTTTGCTACTCCTACATGAAAGTGTGTATTTTTTTACTTCTTCCAGCGACATCTATACATCCATAGGCATCCATAGAATATTTTTATTTCACTTAAATGGCAACAGATGGCAACAAACCTTTTGCTAGTCTCTCATATTTGCGCCTTCCTTTTTAAATCTCCCATCCACATCTGTACAATTTTCAGAATAGTTTCTTTTGCCTATTGTGTTATACTAAAATAAAAGAAGGCAGTAATCCCTTGCGACCTTTTTGACGGCAAATTTCTTGGGTTTATTACCATCGCTTTTCCAAACAACCCTTGTACCTACTGTTGATAACAACCAATTGTTTGTCATTCTAACGTTTGCGTCTGTTTGAATAACTTCTCTTTTGTAATTTTTCAATATAATTTTCTATTACACTTTTAGTATTTTGGTTATAATTTTTGAGTATACATTAGTTTTTATTGCGTTTAGGTACTATTGTGAAAATTGCAACCAAGGTTTGTGTTTAGTGCCGGGTTTCGAGATATATCACACTAAACAAACATTCTAATTTTCTTTTAAGTGTTATTTTATTACGTTTTTAATTGTATATTTGTTTAAGATATTTTAAATAAAATTTTTTGTTTTTTGGTATCTTTTTACTTTTTTTTTTTTTAACAAACCTTTAATAGAATTATATTAAGATAAATATTAATTAATTCACCGGAAATTTAGACAGTTACTAATTAAATAAGAGATTTAAAAAGTTTAAAATAGGGATTTAAAAAGTTAAAGAGCGGATTTTAAAGCTTAAAGAGTTGTAAACAAGGAGTGGGGCAACATCTACGACTGAGAAAACAATTCAGCATGGTGGGGACTATTGCCGGTGAGACAGTCTAGCATGTAGAGAACTAATACTCTGCAGTAACTTAGCAATGAAAGGGTTAATAAGGTATACAAATTAAAAGTAATGTACTCAATGATCTCTAAACTAATTAACGTACACACATACACACATGCACCGCATATGGATAAATGGAGGAGGACGGACTACTGGAGAACATTCACTTTGGGAGAGATTCAGATTTTTAAATTATTAAAAAAAATTATTTCTTACTTTTAAATAAAAATTGATTGTCAACATATTAACATACTGAATAATCACCATTCAGTGTATTAATATATACACTTATGTATTTGTTATAAATATTGGCTAAATAATTAAAAGTTCATTTTCCGGTCGCTGATTCTGACTGAATACGCCTTGGTAGGCTCTAATAATAAATTATATTTATATTCTAATTTTTCAAATTTCATATCAGTTTCAAACTTGTATCTTCTAATTGCTGCTGAGAGGGCCGTCTTTATGGATATCATGGCATAAGTACTTCCTATGAAAAGAAAAGGAGATAAAAATAAAATTAATTCAGAATACCTAGAATTACTAATAGTTTTAAATGGAAACACAATGATCTTTTTAAATGTAACATTGTGAAACTCAAATACACATATTATAAATAATAATGGTTTCCAACATAATCTTTACATCCGTCAGAAATCTGGTATGTTTTACTAAATGCTTGTTGACCCCCAAGTTTATCTTGGTCATTTTGGAAGTAAACTGAGCTTCTTCCCTGTTTAACTGATTTATAATATTGTGTTTGTTGTAGAACTAAAATAGTTTAAGACAACATAAGTGAACAGGATTAAGCCTATTACCACTTGCTCATCATGTATCGAGAAATATACATGTGGCGGTGATAGAAGAAATGTATCTTCTCACGGCGTGTATCTTTTTCTCTCGCGGTGGAAATAACGGAAAAATAGAAGAACTATTATTTAACTAGAATCTGTACAAATTAAAAAAGTTTTCTGCGCATTAGATAACAAAAAAAAAAAAAAATAGGTGCCGTGTTTTACTAATTTGAATAAATCAGTGCGGCAGTCAACGTGTTAAACCCAAGAAACTTAAGCTAATGTTCGATTAAGCACGACCCGTAAGCAAATCTGAACTGGAGTATGCAATCATGTCTTGTCAAATATAAATATTTTTCCATACCTGGACATGATCTTGGTCCCAAACTAAATGGAATATAACTTCCTTTTGGTCTTTTAGATACCTCTTCTGGTAGAAAATGATCTGGATAGAATTCACTTGGATGAGACCAATTTTTCGGATTTCTATGTAGTTGGTATAACATAATGTATACTCTGAATCCTTTAGGCAATTTATAATCTCCTGAAATTAATTAATATTTGTATTGAATTTAAAAATTTTGAAAAATGATGTTCCAATTGTTTTTAAAAATATTTCTGTGATAATTATTAGTATTTTGTTAAGATTAATAAAATATCAATTATCCTGCGCAGATCTTCTTTTAGTCATTAATTTATTTTAATTTATTCCAAGATATTTAACCTTAGAATACCTCATTATCTAATATAATCCTTACTTGAAAGATTCCCTACGATTTTTGATAAAAGTTAGAGGTAATGTTCATAGTTTTTTATATATAATTTAAGCATTGCCTCAAAAATTGGTAATTTCAAATTGTAGCAATTGTTGGCCGTTAGAAATGATCAGATGTATCTGTTAGTTGGCTGATCGGCCAAGGGGTATCGTATCATAAGTGGTTATGATATTTTAAGTGTTTTTTATGTGATTATGAGTACACTCATAAAACCACAGTCATAATTAAACTTGTAGTAATAGTACACTCATAAAACCACAGTCATAATTGAACATGTACTAATAGTACACTCATAAAACCACAGTCATAATTGAACATGTAGTAATAGTACACTCATAAAACCACACTCATAATTGAACATGTAGTAATAGTACACTCATAAAACCACAGTCATAATTAAACTTGTAGTAATAGTACACTCATAAAACCACAGTCATAATTGAACATGTACTAATAGTACACTCATAAAACCACAGTCATAATTGAACATGTACTAATAGTACACTCATAAAACCACAGTCATAATTGAACATGTAGTAATAGTACACTCATAAAACCACAGTCATAATTGAACATGTAGTAATGGTACACTCATAAAACCACAGTCATAATTTTCCGATTCTAAGGTCTGTAGCATTTCCATAATTTTTCTATACGAATATCTGTATTTAACTTTGTAATTTGTTTTAGTTATTTTTCCATTAGAATTTTTTGATTTGGTTTTTGGTTATTGTTCTATTGCCATATTTTTTTTTAGTTCTGTTAATGCAAGCTAGATTTTTATGTATATTTTTTCTTTATAGATAGCCACTGAAGATGACAAACAATGTTTGTCGAAACGTCGGGTTATTAATAAAAAGCACTTAAAAATTTTTTTGTGTGTTTTCTTATGATACCCCCTGGCCGATCAGCCAAGTAACAGATACATCTGATCACTTTATTAATTTGTAAATACGGCCCGTATCCAAAAATAAGATGTTTTTATTGATCCTTTGCTATTTAGATGTAGTTTCTATCATTTAGTTTTTTAAATCTGGATTATATTTCTAAAGATGGAATAAGATATTGACAGTGTGATCATTTGGGCGTAGAGATATTTGGATGCTATGAAATTTAGCCACGAGGGATTACAGAACTTAAATGATAAGATATATGCATGTTTTGATCATTTGGTTTGCCTCGATGAGCCTGTGTTGATATGCCTATCTGTATGCAAATATAGATGTATGTAAATGCTGTTTGTTTATATGTCTCCCACTCTTCTAACTGTAGGTTTTTTTTTTGTATAATACTA
>JAAEAF010006466.1:0-83219 GCA_011037195.1 Triatoma infestans | reverse complement strand
CGCAACGTTACAGAGAACAGACTTACACCTCAAGAAGGCCAGGCTCAGGGCGTCCAAGGGCCACCGAACTGCGGGACGACCGTTTTTTGACACACAGTTTTATGAAATCGTTATCTAACAGCTGTTAAAGTAGTTTATCGCCTTCAAGAAGTTCGAGGTGTTCAAATTTCTGAGAGAACAGCTCGAAGGAGGTTGAATGAGCAAGGATTGATGGTTTTTCGCCTCACTAGAGGGCCAGAACAAACCAGGATACATCGCCTTGAGTTTGCACAATCTCAATCGACATCAATTGGTCTATGGAGCAGCGTGCAAGTGTATTGTTTACTGACGAGTCCCGAGAGGTGAGAGATTTGCACAATGGAATTTTGTTCTCACTAGTCCTTTCCAACGAGGCTTTCTGATCGTTTGGGCAGGTATTAGTTTCCAAAGGCGTACGGAGTCAGTGATCGTTCGAGGAGGTTCCATTCATTACTGCTGCTCGGTATTTGGCGGATATTCTGCCTGCCAGTACATGTGTTCCCTATCATGCCGGAGATAGGTGAGGAGTTTGTGCTAATGCATGATAACGCTCGTCCAGATGCACGCCTTTCTTAATAACCATAATATTGACTTCCTAAACTGGCCTGCCCGCTAAATCCCTGAGTTAAATCCCATAGAGCATCTGTGGGATATGCTTGGAAGACCTATAAGAGATCAGAGAGTCCTTTCCCAAAAGTAAGTAATCCTGAAAAATGTTACCCCAAAAAAATGATAAGCTTTTATACAAGTACACAAAGTAGGTAGTACACAAAGTATAGAGACAATCATTGGAGCAATTTTTGATTACATTACGAAAAACTGAAAAAAAAAAATAAACTATTCTGTAAAGTTGTTCTTCCAGCTGTGGATTTTGATCGAAATCTTCTGAATTCACTAAACATTTAAGTAAAAAATCAAGTATTAAGAAAATTTGGCCCTGCCAAATTGGAAACAACACTTATTACCCACTGAAAACTAAAAACAAAAATTTGGTGTGAAACACTCACACAACTTTCTCTTACTCCAGTTTTGAAAATTGTAATTGATAAACTAAATAGTTAGTGCACCAAATTTAATGAAATTTGTTGGTGTTTTTTTATGGAGAAAATCACAAAAATTGAAAAAACTTCAATAAAAACACACTAGCGGTTTACTAATTTTCGTGAAAGTCGGAATTTTGGCAAAGTATTTATTTCTAATTAATGTTATGCAGATGATAGAATTGTGTAATAAACTGAAATAGCACTTTAGAGAACAACCTAACCCCACAACTCCCCCAAAAGTGCCCTTAAATACATTTTGCCCGAGAATTGTTTCAAATAAAAATTGCAGATCCTTGTATGTATAGTTGATATATCAAGTTTAAAGAAAATCGTTAAGAGCCATTTTGGAGAAAATTTTGAAAAAGTGAAAAATCCATTCAGTAAAGTGGTACTTCCAGTTGAGGAATTTTTACAGATAACGTATTGTCGGATCCCATGGTGATACCTAACAGAATATCAAATTTGAACTTTCTGCGGTTTTTCGTTTTTGAGCATTGCTATTCACATACATACATACGTACACACTCACAACACACACACACACAGACACACAGACCATTTGCTAAAAACCACATTTTTGGATTCAGGGAACCTCAAAACGCGTATTTCTGGTGAAAACTCGATACCGAAAATTTGAATGATTACAACACTTCCTCTTACTAGGAATAAGAGGAAAAAAAATTCATCAAATTTGACATAATCCCTAAAGCCAATCTGGAATGTTTACTAAACTAAAATGGTTTTTCAAAAATTCAATTGATTTTGTTTTGTTTTTTGTTTGCAGAAGAAGCACAGAGGGTTCTGCGTTTGAGTTTAGATGAATTCTCTTTGCAGAAATTCTATTTACTTTTTGGAATCAGCAAAGTGAAATCTGCAGCGGTTACTGCATTTCGTTCAAGTTACAGACATCCTAATGAAGGAAGGTAAATGTTGGTTATAAATTATCAGGCCTGGAAAAACATAAAAATCTGGTGTGAAACACTCACAGCTTTCTCTTATTGTAGTTAATTACCACATCTATCTCTCTTACTTGTTCTTTTACCTCATTCACCCGAAGGTTTAGAGGTTTGACAAAAATTTGGCCACTGATCTCTATTTTGGCTGCTGGCGCTTGCCCAATCACAGTCTGAGGCCGCAATTGTGTTTCATACTGCCCTTCCATTTATCCTTCTTCTTTATCCCCCAACTTGCCGCTGCCATTACACCGAGGTATTTAAAGGAGAACATTTGTTCCATTTCGTGGCCGTTTTCTGTGATATTGGCTTTTATTTCTGCTGATCAGAGATTACAGTGTACTTGGTTTTCTTCAAGGGTGGATTACAATCTACAAGGTTTTCTTATTGCCATGTTTTTTTCTTCAACTCCATTGTCTATATATCCATATTTTTCTGGAGTTTTTCTCTATTATCCGCCAGGAGAACTAAATATCAGCAAAGCAAAGTATGAAAAGCATACTGGCTGAAGCTTCCGGTGTCCAAGATGCATAGCACTGGTTTGTTCTTTGCACCTTTTCATTATGTCGTCCAACAGCAATATTAACAGCAGCAGGCTCAGTATGACTCCCTGTTTAATCCCCATCGCGGTAAAGAATTCTGTAGATCGCATATTTGAGGTTCGTATGTAGTTTCTACATATCCTGTAGAAGCTCTTAATGCGGGAGATCAATACCTCACTTAAATTTCTGTTGTGGAGGGAGGCCCAGAGTTTTTTCCAAGGAACCCTAGCCAAAGCTTTAGGTCGATGAAGCACAAAAATACCGATCTATTATATTCTATTGCTTTTTTCTCCGATTTGACAAACAGTAAATATTAGTTGTTGTGGTTGGTTCCGCAGAGCTAGAAAACATCAGAGATATTTTTCGTGATAGCGTGCTTCTTTTTGTGGTCATCGACCGGTTTCGGGCGTTCGCCCATCATCAGGATGCGTTTGTCAAACATTGTGATAACATAGATTTGCACAGAGCAAATTTAGTGTAAACTGTAAATAGTGTATAAACTAAAGTGTATGAACTCAATTTGCTCTGTGCAAATCTATGTTATCACACTGGTTGACAAACGCATCCTGATGATGGGCGCACGCCCGAAACCGGTTGATGACCTTAAAAAGAAGCAGGTATCACGGAAAATATCTCTGAAGTAAATATTAGATCTTGAGTGTTTCTCATCACCACATTGTTCTTCATCTAGCCAGGACTATACTGCCTTGTGCATTCTATTTTCAAGAATACGGCAATACACTTTACTAGCTATACTCAACACGAAATCCTTCTGTGGTTAGAGCATTCTCTGGAGTGCCTTTTTATGGATAGGAACAATCATTGAGATATTTCCTCCACAAATCCTTTTTCCTTACTTTAACTTTCAAGACCTCAGTCCACCACCTTGTAACTCCTATTTCTTCCACATTTACTCGTTCCACAAGAGTTCTCTGCGTCTTTAACGGCGGCCTTTTCCTTGAAGTTTACCGAGGCTTCTTCCAGATTGCACGTGTATTGTTTCACTCCAACAACTTGTGCAACACACTGCAGGTGATTGAAAATTGACAAATTTTCGTCAAACTAGAAAATTATTTTAAAATTCTAACAAAAAATATAGAAGGGTGGAGTTTCATGCATCAGGTAGTCACTTCAATCTAGTAGTAAGATGTTGTCCAGAAGAGAACGCCAATAATAATGAAGAAACTCAAATAGCTATAGAAATTTAACGCCACAAATTCCGCAGAACTTCCAAAAATAGTTTTGTTTGGAAAAATATTTCGAATAGAAGTGATAAGATTTATTTCTATGTGTGCAGTTGCACATCAAATTTTAAAAAAATTGCCATGATCGTTTTCGAAAAAAATCGAAAAAAACTTTTCCTGTATAGTCGCACCTCCGATTAACCGTTTTTACACAAATTTGGAATTCTAGACTTTCATCCTTAGAGTTTATAAAATTCTTAAGAATAGGATGGCACAAAGCAATCAACACATAAAACAAACATATAATATAACAAAAAGTACCGTGGAAAACAAACATGACATTACACACTGTTAACTTCTGTACATACTACAAAGTATAACCTCTGTATATCACCTTTCCCTATTCGGTATTACTGATCACATAATTCTCACATAATCTAATGTATATTAAATAGGTGATGGAACCATACATTGTACTGATGTGGTACTTTAAAGGAAAGCTATATGCTAGTGTTCCCCCAGAACCGCCCCCCCCAAATAAATTTGCCCTAAAAATGTTTCAAATAAAAGTGATAGGTTTTTGTGTGTAGGTAGCATACGAAATTGAAAGAAAATCATTGGAGCCCTATTTTGAGAAAATTACCAAGATCTAAAAGAAAGAATCTGGTTTGAAACACTAACTCAACTTTCTCGTAGTCCAGTTTTCAAAATTGTAATTGACAAATTTTATAGTTTGGGTACCAAATTTGATGAAATTCGTTGAGTGGTCGAAATCTGAAAAAAATGTTCAGTAAAAGCGCACTTCCGGTTTACGTTTTCTTGAAACTCGGAATTTTGGCAATCTATTTATTTTTAATTAATTTTCTTTGGATGGTAAAATTGTATAATCAACTATGACAGTACTTAAAAGAAAAACACCACCCCACCCCTCCCCCAAAAGCCCCTTTAAATGACTTCACCAGGAGAAATGTTTCAAATAAAAGTTG
The DNA here is from genome assembly GCA_011037195.1 of Triatoma infestans. Taxonomy (NCBI): domain Eukaryota; kingdom Metazoa; phylum Arthropoda; class Insecta; order Hemiptera; family Reduviidae; genus Triatoma; species Triatoma infestans. The sequence goes on along the minus strand of JAAEAF010006466.1, from coordinate 78,493 downwards.
TAGCTCTTTATATGTGTAGTTCACTTTTCTAGTTAAAAGAAAATCGTTAAAGCCGTTTTCGAGAAAATACCAAAAAATTGAAAATATATTTCTGGTCATCCGATTTTTTTCAAACACGGAATTTTAACAACACATTTAATTCTAATTAATATTATTTAGATGACAGAATTGTATGGAATAGCACTTTAGAGGAAAACCTAACCCCACCCCTCCCCAAAAAGTGCCCTTAAATGAATTTTCCCAGAAAATGTTTTAAGTAAATCTAGTAGATCTTTGGATGTGTAGTTGATAAACCAAGTTTGAAGAAAATCGTCGGAGCCATTTTTGAGAAAATCGTAAGAAAGTAAAAAAACCTTTAATTAAAGTGATACTTCCGGTTGAGAAATTTTGTCCGCTGACCCCAGCTGGCATGAATGCGGAATGACTGGTGATACCTAAACGGATTATAGAGTTTGAACTGTCTACTATTTTTCGTTTTTGAGCTATGCTGTTTACATACATACATACACACACACACACACACACACACCATTTGCTAAAAACCACTTTTTTGACTCTGGAGACGTCAAAATGGATATTTCTGGTGAAAACTCGATATCGAAAATTTGACACGATTACAATATTTCCTCTTACTAGAAGTAAGAGAAAGTAAAAAGAATTAGTAAAGTCGCACTTCCGGTTGATGGATTTGTCGGAAACGTTCTTGTCAAATGCGGTTTGTTTGAACTTCCTGTGATTTTTCTTTTTTGAGATATTTTTCGATTATTTCCAATAAAAATTCAATTTGGAAAATTTAATTTTACAGCAGTAAAACAAAGTAAAAAAAATCTTAAGATAATTATATTTTTGGATATTTGTTGCAGATTGCAGTCAGAAAGATACTTCTCCGGTATGCTACCAGATCGAGAGAAAATCTCACTTACATCTCTAGAAGTTATTACAGATGCACTTCTAGAAATCATGGAGGTAGAAAACTGCATTATAATTTGAATTATGCAATTTTTGAAAATTGGTGCTTAAGTGATTTTTAGATATACCCAGATGGGGGACCATTGTAGTAGTATTTTTACTTTTGGCCATCAGTCGATAGTCAAGGCATAGCCAAGGCTCGATAATTGCCTTCGAAAAATTTACTAATTATGTAATTTTTATTTTTGTCTTAAGGCTTGCATGAGAGGAATCCCAGACTGTGATTGGCTGCAAACATGGACGTCATTGGCTAAAAGTTTTGCATTTTGCCATAACCCTGCATTGCAACCAAGAGCTTTAATTGTATTTGGATGCATTTGTAAGTAAAACAAATTGTAGCTCATTATATGTGAAGCTGAAAGTAGAAGTTTATAGAAAATCGTAGAAAACCGCACTTCCGGTCACCTGATTTTCTTAAAACTCAGAAGTTTGGTAATATGATTTCTTGGTTAAATTGGAGAAATTAACCGGTGTGAAAGTGAGTGTGAGTGAGTCATCAGACCTAACATAAATGTAGCGTTGTTGAGGGGACAAGTACCAACCTCGGCAGGCTGTAGTCCAGTGGAATGCCAAAAGACCAATAACATTGTGCCAACTGCATATAACATTTGAAATTTAACGCCACAAATTCCGCACAACAACTAAAAATCAATTTTTTTTTTTTTTTTTTTTGAAAAATGTTTCAAATAAAAGTGATACGTTTATATTTGTTCACTTAATATACCAAATTAATGGAAAACGTTAGAGACGTTTTCGAGAAAAATCCTAGAAAACTGAAAAATCTACACTGTAAAATAGCACTTCCAGTTAACCGATTTTCTTCAACTTCGAAATTGTTTCTGATGTATTAATATTACGTAGGTGGTAAAAACCATATATTATACTGAAGTGGTACTTTAGAGAAAAGCATAACGCTACTATTACCTTAGAACCCCTAAAAATCAATTTTCCCTGGAAATTGTTTCAAATAAAAGTGGTAGGTATTTGTATAATGTAGATCGCATAAGAAGTTTAAAAAAATCGTTGGAACCGTTTTTGAGAAAATCACAAAAAACTGAAAAAAATTAAGTTGATGAATTTTGTCTGAACTCTTTGTGTCTGATGCGTTGGTAGTGCCTAAATGGAATATAAGTTTGAGCTTACTACGACTTTTGATGCGACTTCAGAATGCAGATGGATTTTTGAAGAGAAGTATTGGCAAGTCTGCTGGCGGCCTGTTGAGGTGTAAGTTCATGCGGCACTATCCTACATCTCCTTGTTAACTTTCCCACAGTATGGAGATGGGGCTACTGGGGTCTTTAGACACTGCCAGTTCGGCAGCACGAGTACTTGTGGTTGGATTAGACTCGGACATCTTTCTGTAAAGCCTCATCAGTGTATATGATGGCCGCCCTGAACCTGTCTTTCTTTCTAAGTTCGTATCAGCACTATTTAATTTGAGAAACCAACGCCGATCAAGGATTGTAGATCAAGGAACATCTTGCCTTTCGATTTCACATAATGCACACAAAGCTTCAGCAGCTGACATATTTGGATGGGTTTAAAGTCCATGGAAATTTTTTAATTAGAAAAAACGGTCAATTTTTTTTTATGATTCTATTTAGTAATACACAGATACCAGTTACTAAACAACAACTTTTTCGGATTCACGGGACTTCAAAACATGTATTCCCAGTGAAAATTCAATTTCAAAAATTTGAGAGAATTGCAATTCTTTTTCTTACAGCAGTAAGAGAAAGTAAAAAGTTACTTTTGAGTTTTTATTTAAAAAAGAATTTTTTATTATTTTTTTTTCAGCAAAAAGCGTCACCGATCAAGACATTAAACAATTGTTGCGCATACTGGTAAAAGCTTTGGAAAGCTTTAACGATCTTGTATTGTTAGAAGCTCTGGTCATGTGCTTAACAAGGTTGCAGCCATTGCTCAGACCGGTAAGCTTTTGAAATCTTCCAAGAGATTTTTGGAAACATCTTCTTCATGATAATTGTTGCTTCTAGTTTTAGACGGTCCCTGGCCAACAGTAGTTTTAGTTGTCAGAAGTATAGAGTTGGTGCAAAAGTAATGGCATTTCGGATTTTGTTTTATCTGGGATTTTATCCGTCATAGCTTGCTTATTTTTATTGTCCTGAACGATTTCGGATTCTCATCCATTGTCAGGATAACGCTATCAATTCATGTTTCATGTATTCAAAGTTGACAAATTTCCAATTGCTTTACATATCTGGGATTCCTCTCTCCTCATCGGGAAAGATCTTCCAAGCTAATTTTGTATCGAAATCACTAGTAGCTAATAGTGCCGTTAGATTCACTCTAGGTAGATGCAAATCAGATAACTGGTCAATTGAAATTAAACTTTTTTCCGCGATTTCAGAAAGTACTCTTCTTTATACATCTGAAATTTGGGGCCCTCCATATGCTGATTATGTGGAAAAAGCTCAATCATTTTTTAAATCGACCTTACTATTACCGTTTAACACACCTATCTATTAGGTCTAGAAACTGGGCAAGTTCATATCAAGTTGAAAATTTTTAAAAGAATGTTAAATTGGTGGCTAAAGTAGTTAAGTATGTACTCGAACGATCTTCCTAGAATCTGTTACAACCGGCAAAGAGAATTACTAAAAATCAATAAATATGCCAAATAACTGGTGCCAAGACTTAAAAAGTTATTTAAGTATAATAGGTGTCGAAGAAATCTGGATCAGTCAGGATGCAAAGTTAGTTAAGGAAAATTTTAATAACATGCTGGAGAAAATGAAAAACCATTTGATTAGCAAAGATGTAGACGCCGCAATCAATAATAAATTTAATCTTTATTAGGAAATATTAGTACATTGGGAAATGGTGAATATCTCGCAGTTAGTAACCACATAAATAAACAAAGAATTATCGCTCAACTGAGACTTTCAGGAAAATATACGAACAGGCTTAACTCAAAAATTATTCAGCGAAATTTCAAATAGAATCCCTTGTCAACACTCTGCAATCTGATTTATGATATTGGGTTGGTGCAAAAATAATGCAGGTTTTTATATGCCAAAAATAAAATTATTATAATTTGTATAAAACTAAGATTATTTATTCAAAATATGTTCCATCATTATCAACACATAGTTGCCAACGTGTCAGAAGCATTTTTATTCCAGTTTCTAAAAAATCTTTATTTAAACTCTCAATAAACTCGCGGAAGGCATTTTCGGTTTCACTTCGGTCCCTAAAATTTTTTCCTCTTAAGAAGTTGTCCAAATGTCTAAATAAGTGGAAGTCGTCGGCGAGAGATCGGGGGAGTATGGAGGGTGCGGAAGTGTTTCATATTTCACTTCCTGAAGTTTCCTGAGAGTTGGCATTGCGATATGTGGCCTGGCGTTATCGTGAAGAAGAATTGGTCCTTTCCGATTCACCAATGCTGGACAAAGATTTTGCAATTTCCTATGCATTTTGTCAATTTCTTGACAAAATGTTTCAGCCGTGATTGTTTCGCCAGTATTTAGGAAGCTGTAATGAATAACACCTGCAGTAGACCACCACACTTTCACCATTACTTTTTTCGGGTGCAGGCTTGGTTTCGCGAAATGTTTTGGTGCTTCATCCTTGTCCAGCCACTGGCCTGACCGTCTCCTGTTATCGTATTGGATCCATTTTTCATCACATGTCACGATTCGATTAAAAAAGGTTCATTTAATCGAACAACAGAAGAGAATTGCAAATTTCAAAACGCCGATGTTTTTGGCTCTGGGTCAATTCGTGAGGTACCCACCTGTCGAGCTTTTTAACTTTACCAATTTGTTCGAGATGGCGAACGACTGTTGAGTGGTCAACACTAACTTCTCTCGCAAAGTCCCGAGTGGTTTTGCGAGGGTTATCTTCCACCAATGCCCTAAGATGGTCGTGATCAACAACAGAGGGCCTCCCGCGACCTTCCTTGTCTTCGAGATCAAAATCTCCAACACGAAATTTTTGGAACCATCGCTGCACTGTACATTCACTGATGCTTCCTTCACCCCAAACAACATTGATGTTACGCGCAGTTTGAGCCGCACTTCGACCAAGTTTGAACTCGTAAAACTAAATTTGACGAAAATCTTGTTTTGACATGGTGAATATCGGAGGTCTTAACTCATACAAAATGGAACACAAACTAAACTGATATTTGAGGAAAAACAACATTAATAAACATTGTTTATAATCCATTACCGAGACTGGAGGATTATCTTTGTTTACTTGGCAAGCAGAAGTAAACAAAAGATGTAAGTTCAAAAACCTGCATTATTTTTGCACCAACCCTATAATAGAATACATTTTAACTTTCTGTGTCCTACCCTTGATTTACTCCGAAATTCATACTTAAACTATTATATCAGCAAATTTGACAATTTATCAGATTAAATAATAAATCTTATTCACGATGGATGATAATAGTAATGACAAAATTAACCATATTTTCCTCTATGTCACTAATAGTTTGAAGTTTAGAAAACTTGCCTTATTTTACCATTTATTAAAATAAATAAATGAATTAATTAAACTCTTAAGTCCTAATAACATTATATATGAAGATACTTTTGATTAAGTATTTTTTTTTTTATGATATTACTTCCAGTTTTTTTTTGTTTGTTGATTTTGTTTTTTTTTGCGGGCATTTATAATCTGTATATTTTTTTTTTTTGTAATTTACTTATATCAATTCAGAGTTAAGTTTTATGTTGTCTTATTCATTTCTTTAATTGTGGTATTCCTTATACACTTTTTTTTTGAGATTGGTTTTGTTATAATAGCTATAACTACGTTTATTATGTCTAATATTTTAAATTTTACTTATATTTCTTTTGTAATGGCCAAACTCATTGCTATGAGATTGTATCTTTTAAAGCAATAAAGTTTGTATTGTATTCTATTCAGAGTTGACTTCAAATTAATGTTTCTGTCACCAGCGCACTTGTTGATTGTGGTGATATTGATACAATCCAAAGATTAATTATGCATCTTATCGATTTACTGAGCGTACTTCTCAGATATAATGTTAGCTGTGGATTCAGAAAGCTACAGTGGAACCCGACAGCAGGGTCCACCAAACAGTGGCCACGATTTGGGTGGAAGTATGGGTTTGGGAAATGCTTTGGAGTTTCCTCTTGGTCCAAACCAGTGAGTTGGAGCGTTACCAATTGTGGTATAAAATCCATTTTTCATTGCATTTGTAATCCGGACTGAGAAATGTTCATTGTTGCCGTAGAATAGGGGAAGACACTTCAAAATAACTGAATGATTTTCGGTCAGCTTATGAGACTGACTCTCCCACTCATCAAGCTTTTTTACATTTCTAGTTTCTTTCATATACCGAACGACCAGTAGAATGGTCCATGTTGTATTCTTCAACTTTTCACGTAATTGTAAGTGTATTAGGCCACGATGATTGCCCTCAATCGGTGGTTGCCAGCTTCCAATGTCCGGTCATTACGTTCCTCATATTCAAAGCAAAACTTCTTGAACCCCAACCCACAATAGCTTTGTTGATGTTGTGAGTTGTCTTCGCTCAGCTTTACGACTCATTTACTCAAATAAGCAAAATCGCTCGAATTTTGCTCTTTTTTTGCCTAACATCATCTCCATAGACTGAGATAAATTTAAATAAGCAGTAAGTAGCTAAACAATGCAAAAACTGCAATTACTTTTGCACTAATCCAATAGTAATGCGGTGTTTAATTTCACCCTCTTTTTTTTCTCACGTGGAAATTCGGGGCTCCGCCTTTATGTAATTTACAACCATTCTTGCCAATGTATAGTTCTACAACTGAATCCAAAAACTACACTGACAAAACCTCTTGCAATATTTAGGGTGAAACGTCCAGGGTTTAGCAAACCACTGATTCAAAGCGAAGACCATAGTGTTTTGCACCAGGACCCGGAAGTCTTAAAATATATATATATATTTATATATCTAGTTATTTCTATTTATTCTGGTATTCTAGGAGTCACCGATACATAAATTTCTATTCTGGGTTGGTGTATCTGTCTTGCAATTGGATCAACTATCGCTTTATGCTTCAGGACTAGCACTTTTGGAACAAAATTTGCATACACTCGATTCACAGGGTATATTTGATGAAAAGGTATGTATTGAAACTTTATTTTTAATAAAAGGTACAGTCTTGGGACATAATGGATAAGGACCTCCGGAGTTCTGTTTTTATTCTAGAACTCGGGGCTTCCCTGGGGGGAAGTAGATGCACTGTGCCGACTCCTTTATTGTCACTAACACCATCCCACATTAAGATTAAAGCTACAGATGTTCGTTGTAGCTGGGTCCGCCAACTACAATTTATACACCTAGTAATGTACAAACTGATTTTGCTCTGTGCTAATCTATGTTATCGCACAGTTTTATCAAGAGATCCTGATGATGGGCGAACGCTCAAAACAGGTCGATGACCACAAAATGAAGTGGGCTAAAATATCTCTGATGCTACAGGACTTCCTTTTTCAGCCCCTCTAGCCAAACCCTGTTCCTGACAAAGTTTCTTTCTGCCTGGAGCTATCAGAGTAACACCAAAAAAAGGCCATACCTTCCTCCATTTCCTTCCATACTTAAGACGGTATCATCCCCCATACTGTTAATACTGATCTTATAACCTCTCTTGAACCCCCACATCTTACTTGTGAAATTCATCGTTTTCTCACCTTCTCGGTTATAGAGAAAGGTCTAAGACTTAGGCCCAACATCAGTGCTCAAATATCTTGCTGATACTGTGCAGGTTTTTCAAGGAAAATGGACCAAGAAAGAAAAGGAATCTTCTATTAGTTGTGTCCCAGACTGTACTTTGCCCCTTGGAGTAACCTTGCTCACTAAAATTTTTGTCGACAGCCTTTGGAAACCGTAATGATGGCAACCAGGGAACCATTGGAATGGCATTTTAAGCAATTAGATCATGCAGTTGGTCTAAGCTTCAAAGGTATGTTTTGGGTTTCCATTAAATATCGATCATTAACTGAAAGTTTGTTGTATTTTGGTATATAACGAATTTGGTGGGATTAATCTATTCACAGTTAGCCGAATTGTCCCGAGCAATGCCTCTAGAAGTATTTCGGTCTGCCTCATCGGTGTAAGCGCGAGGTTTTCGTTTTTGTCCCACAAGGTGAGGTCTACCATGCAGTTTATATTGCGAGTCTCATCCTGCTCAAATAGTTGCGCTAGGATCTTAAGTTTGCGCCCTTATGGCAGCTGCTACACATCAGTGAGAATATGGACAACGCGACAGTATCTCTCCTCAACTTTTTCTTATGATCATCCGACGAGTCCTTCAGCTTCCGCAGCATCCTCTTTAATGTACAACCATATCCGAGATTGTATCCAACATAGCTTCCCTATCTTTAATGATGTTCGGTTTCAGCTCTTCCTAGATATTGTATGACTGAAACTTAACAGGTGGAAGGCAAAGTTTCCACCACAAACTTCATGTACTCTGTCGATGGAAAAAAATCCGAAACCGGTCAGTTGACGCATGCATCTCAAAATTTCAACCCGCATTACGGAATAAAATTTCTAAATTTTTCCCAGTATTAGAACACAGGCCGATTAAAACAAAAAACGTTTTCTTTTTTCAACAGCTAATTTCCATTTTGCTTTGGTTGGACATCTGTTGAAAGGCTTCCGTCACCCGACACCGACCACAGTGTCTCGAACAGCCAGAGTATTGACATCTTTGCTTGGAATTATCGCCAAGCCAAGCAAACGGGATAAATTTGAAGTTACACCAGAAAGTGTAGCTTATTTAGCAGGTAAACCTAATTGTAATTAATAAATACAGAAAATTTAATGTTAAGAATCAAACTTTAGCCAAGATAAAGTGCTGGAGAATATAATATTGTAGGTGTTCGCCTAACTATTTTCTTGCTTTTAGCAGTATCTTCCTCAGGAGTGACCCTAGCAAAATATCACAAATAACGTAAATTATAGCAAATTTAATGATCGAGAATTTTGAGTCCCTGTTATTTTATCATAAAATCAATATTAACCAAGATATTAGCAAGAATATTGTAAGGTTCACCCTAAATACCAGTTTTCTTTAGCAAAATCGTCCTTAAGAGTAATTCTAGCAAAATATCACCAAAGGCATAAATTATAACATATTTAATGCTCGAGAATTTTGATTTTCTGACATTTTATAATCGAATCAACATTAGTTAAGTTATGAGCAGCAATATAGTCAAGTTCGCCCTAAATACTCTCTTCCATTTAGCAGTATCTTCCATAGGGGTAATCATAGCAAAATATCAAAAAGAACCTATATTAAAGCAAATTTAATGCGGAGAAAATTAATTGTGGCAAAGTTTTGATTCTGTGCAGATTTTTGTGATATACTGCAAAGAATCGATATTTTAACTTCTTCTTTTTTCATGATATAGCTTTAGTGGCTGTTTCTGAAGAGGTTAGAAGCAGATGTCATATTAAACATGTGGTTTCAAGAGCAGAAGCTGCCTTTGGAAATCTCTTACCTCAGGTGGTTGAAATTATAAACAGATGGTTAAATTAACAAGTTATTAATATAGTCATTAATTTAGTTTTTTTTTTTAATAGTTAATACCAAACGTTAGCGATCATGGTAGACATGAAATTTCTTTCACAACAAATCATTGTCATAGGCAGAAATCTTGGGATTTGTTGGATCAATCGTTTTCGACTCAGAATCGATTAGCAAAGCAGGTAGTAGGCCATAATTTCTCAGGATTTATGAGTTTTAACATTCCAATTGAAAAGTTTTTTTTTTCAATTTATTCAAAATAATTCCATTATGGAATTCATTTTGCAATATTACCTTGAATTTGATTACAAGTTCTTCAACTGACCACATATTTTTGTTTCTGTTTTGTATTTTTCACCAGGCCACTAATCAGGCACAAAGCGGTTCAAATGGTGGTGCATGCGATACAAGTGCAACTGCATCTACAAGTAGTAAAGGATGGCATTCATTGGATCTTGGCTCACAGATGCCAGTATTGCAAACTTCTAGACAATTATTTCGCACTAAGCGATCATCTTCGGTACCATCTCCAAATAGTAGTGATTCCAATGATTCGCAAAAGGTATACAGTTTGGATAGATTCGTAGCCATGATTTTATCTGCAATAATCTAGGGTAAGCTAAATAACGGTGTGGCATTACTTTGAGGTCTCCTGAGGATGAAAAAAAATTGTTTTGCCGAATGGTGTAAGTTTGTGTGTGTGAACAAAATATATAAAAAATGAAAATTCCGGACATGCATATATAAAGTCCTACTTTAATTTGAAACTTTTTTTGAGGGGGCAAACTGATTTTGAGGTTCGGGAAAGCGATTACCGTAGGTTCGTTTACCTCCTCTTCGCAAAACTCTGCAAAACACCTAGGTGTTTGGAGGTTGAGACTGCGGTTAGTGGCTTTGTTATAAACTGATGTTTCACCCTAATTTCCCTTCCATGCATATGATTTGTTCACTGAGTCTGCCTTCCCACTCCCGTGGTGGGAGTGGAGAACAGACCCTGTCATTCAATAGCCATGAGCCATTTACATGCAAGATGGAGAGTGAAGTTAGAGTTCGCCCCACTACAGTTTGTTCTACAACTATCAAGACCCGATGTATGCCAGTATTCCTTCTACAACTAGTAATCAATTCAGGGCCTACACTGAAGAAACCTATTGCAATCTGGGGGCGAACGTCAGTTTATAACAAACTTCCAATCTGTCTCAAACCCGAAGATCTAAGTGTTCGGTAAGTTCAGCATTAGTTGAATCAACATAAGTTCAGCATTTTTGAACACATTACTGAACTTCGACCAGCAATAATGTGGCAACGAAATTTTCGGATACCCACAAAAAAAAATCTTGAGCGCAACAGCTCATGAAGCTTACCAATCGGCAATTTTTTTAAGAGGGTATGTGGTAAATACTCGCACCGCCATTAGTTCTGGCCTACTAACTAACTGTATCTTCCGACTTTGCCGAACACCGGTTACGCCGGTAACACCGGTTTTGCCTTTACGGGAAACGAACACTGAATTCTCGCACGAAAGGCGAATGCGCTAGCCACCAAATCAACGTATGAGGACCCAAACAAACAAACAAAAATATCTAGCGTGAATCTAAGAAAGAAGTTGAACAAAATGGCGGTAAGCTACCATCAATTTTATTTCGTCAAATCTTAGATTAGGCCAGCAAGCCTGCTACATGACCACGACAGCTGTGGGTCTATTGTGGCACATTACAATATCCTCTCCAATCTTGTCTGTTTATTTAGATTTTAGACTTAGAGGTCTGGAGACAGCTTGAAGGCCAGTTTCTCTTGCCGTAGGAGGAGAAATCTCAGCCACACAAGCCCCCACACTGATTGACACAGTACGTGCAGTGCTGTTTCTTCTTCTTGCTGAGAAAGACTTCTCAGACGATCCGTTGTCAGGCCTATGGGCGATCTATGTGCTTCTTAAATCTAGAGTGGATAAGGACATAAGTAACAACGTCAATATGACTTCACAGCGCTTCTGTCGATACTCAGCAAAACTTCAAATCAATATTGCATTGGGTTATAGATTACTAAACGATTTCTTACAGGTGTTTTTGCGTTTTTAGCGTAAACAGCTCCAACGATTTTCTTTAAACTTGGAATATCAATTACACATATAAAGGGTCTATTTGTAACTTATTTCCGGCAAAATTAATTTAAGGGGTGCTCTAGAGAAGCTATAGGCTTTCTTCCTCTAATATGTTATTCCAATATTTATACCATTCTTCCTGTATATAATATTAAAAAGAATTTAATGTCGGGCCAAAATCCCAAGTTTGAAGAAAATCAGTTCTCTGGAAATGCAACTCAACTAATTCAATATTTTCAGTTTTCTGCGACTTGTGTTTTTCCTGCATCTATTTTTTTTTTCAGAATCGTAGTACAAGAGTCTCCGTCTCCAATGAAAACAACGTCCTATTAGATCCGGAAGTGTTGACAGATCCAACAATACAAGCTTTAGTGTTGACTGTGCTGGCAACTTTGGTTAAGTATACAACAGATGAAGCTGAGACAAGAATACTGTATCAGTATTTAGCAGAAGCGTCGGTGGTGTTTGCTCGAGTATTTCCGGTCATGTATGTATTATCTTTCTAAAGCTAGAGAATTTCTCAAATGATAGCGGAAAAATCTAGTGGCAAAACTCTTGATACGACTTTCTCTTACTACTGTAACAGCAAGTTATGCGATTGTGTCAGGTTTTTTTTAAATTGAGTATTACCGGAAATACGTGTTTCGAGGAACCCGGATCCGTAAAAAATGTTTTTAGCGCATGGACTCTATGCCTGTGTGAACAAAAACGACAAATTGAGGGAAGCTCAAACTTGATATTCTTTTTAGGTACTACCAACACATCTCACATCTCTGACAGTAAGGTATTTGTCAAAACCCATCAACCGGAAGTGCGACTTTACTGAATAGTTTTTTTTACTTTCTCTTATATCTAGTAATAAGAGGAAATATTGTAATCATGTCAAATTTTCTATATACCGGAAATACACGTTTTGAGATCTCTTGAGTCCAAAAAAGTGGTTTTAATGTTCTCTCTCTCTCTCTCTCTATATATATATATATATATATCCATAGAGTCCTTGGTGGCAATCATATATATATGATTCTGTTAAATTATATTAATTGGAGTAAGAGAAAGTCGTGAAGTGTTTCACAGTATATTTTTTGGAATATAACAAATTAAAATTATAAATTAATTTGTTGCTGCAGCCATTCATTACTTGATGCAAAGTTGACAAGTCTACTATCAACTTGCCATGATCAAGTCTTATTGAGTTCTGTACAAGCGATCATACAGAACATGATTGCCTGTGAAGATACAAGTTTACAGCAATTGCATTTCCTACAATCTTGTGGTTTTGGTGGATTATGGCGTTTTGCTGGGCCGTTTACTAAGGTAAGTTGGAATTATTGCAATTCTGAGATAGATTATTTTACTTGTTGCTTTTTTAGGACTTGCGGGGATTTAGTGGACTGAGAGCAAAAAGGGGTCACTTATTGGTCCCTGTGCTGGGACTATTATTATTTGCCTAAGAGGAGAGACCAAAACCTACGCTATCCACCAATCATCACATCTAAGATTCAAACAAATCGAACCGTAACATTAAAGAGAAATAGCTCTTTACAGACATTATCTTCCGACCAAAGGTCCTGAACCTAATTTCCTCACAACTCAAGCAATCTGTCATAAGATGGATGGGTGTTGTGTCTTCCTCAGACTACATGAGCCCTATTAGTAGAGGTGTCTCCTTAAGGCGAGTAAGGAATCCAGCCAGATGCCTGAGAGAAGTCCGTGAATGACACAGTAACATCTCACTATAGCCCAGCCCAGATCCCAGTCTCTAGTATTTTAGACTTCCGACAACCCATTGATCTCATATGGATATATATCATATTGCTCTGTGCAAGTCTATGTTATTATACTGTCCAACAAAAACATCCTGATGATAGGCAAACGCCAGAAACCGGGTTGATGATCACAAAATGAAGCAGGCTATCACGGAAAATGTCTCTGATGACAAGTTTTATAGTTAATGTACCAAATTTAATGAAATTCTTCGGTATTTTTATGGAGAAAATCGCATATTCTGAAAAAACCATTTGGTAAAGTGGCGCTTCCGGTTAACCGATTTTTACGAAAAGATTACTCTCAGGTCTCCTGGTAGCACTTTAACGAAATATTAAGTTTGAACATTTTGCGATTTTTCATTTTTGATATATGCAGTCCCCCCCCCCACACACACACACAAGGACCAATGGCTAAAAACTATTTTTTTTGGACTCAGATGACCTCAAAACGGATATATCCGGTAAAAACTCCATTTCGAAAATTTGATACAATTAGAATACTTCCTGTAACAGCAGTTGGAGAAAGTAATTATAAGACATACTACTTCACGTAAGGGTATTGTTACTGTTATTTATGGATGGATTAAATAAATAACTTAGATAATTTAAAATATAAAATTTAATTATTGTGTTTTACTTAACACATATCCACTTATAAATGGGCGCCACCTACTTGGGAACAGATATTCGTGTCCTCTAGCGATATCGAATGTATCTAACGTGCCTCTTTTTATTGCTTTCTCTAACTTCTGTTAGAGGAAGTATTGTAATCGTGCCAAATTTTCGAAATCGAGGTTTCACCGAATATATCCGTTTTGAGGTCCTCTGAGTCCAAAAAAGTAGTTTTCAGGATTGCTCTATATGTCTGTGTGTGTGTGTGTGTGTGTGTGTGTATGTGAGTTTTTATATATATTTCTCAGCATACTCCACTAAAGTATTACATGCAATTATATACAGCTCTTTAACTGTTTATGACATAATTGTCTGTGTGTGGGCCAATATATCTCAAAAACGAAAAATCGCAGAATGTTCAAACTTAATTTTTCGTTAAAGTGCCACCAAGAGTCCTGAAAATAAGCTTTATGTAAAAATCGTTCAACCAGAAGTGCCACTTTACTGAATGATTTTTTTTTTTCAGTTTTTGGTGATTTCCTCGAAAACAACTCCAACGATTTTCTTTAAACTTCTTATATCAACTACAAATATAATGAGCTGTAACTTATATTTGAAACATTTCTCCAGGAAAATTCATTTAAGGGCAATTTTGGAGGAGAGATGGGGTAAGATTTTTCCTAAAGTGCTATTTCAGTTTATTACACAATTCTATCATCTAAATAATATTAATTAGAACTAAATATGTTGTTGAAATTCCGTGTTTGAAGAAGATCGGGTAACCGGAAGTGCGTTTTTACTGAAGTTTCTTTTAGTTTTTGAGGGTTTTTCCCTGAAATCACCGACGAATTTCATTAAATTTGATATACTAACTATAAATATTGTCAGTCACAATTTTGTAAACTGCAGTAAGAGAAACTCGTGTGAGTGTTTCACACCAGATTTTTTTTTTTTGCATTCAATGAAACTAAGTATAATAGCTTATTTGTTTAAGTAATTAAAACGATACAAAATCTGGCCACTGTTTCGTTTTTCTCTGGCGGCTTGATTGTCTGTGATCTTGAGTCTAGCCTACAGATGAATTGTTTTGGTTTGTAATGATGACTCAGACTCAGTTTGGGCTTTTTCACGTAAAAGTCTAACACTGAAAATGTTTTATGGGATATAGGAATTGGCCCGGCCAACTAATTAAAGCAAAGTATCATGCTCACGTATCTTCCATGAGAATTATCTTACATCACTATTAAGTTCCATTTATTAAAGATCATGTACCATATCATTTCATACAAAGACATTCAATTGATAAGAATTTTAGTGATATATGAAATCATACGATATCCATATTTTAATTGATAAACACAATATTACTCAACTGATAAAAGACTTCAGATGTTTTTAATCAATTTATTTTTCAGTCCAACTGTACAGCGGAAAGTGCAGAACATTTTGTAAACTGTCTGGAAGCCATGGTAGAAATGTGCATGCCAATGGAAGATGGTGAACAGGATATCGCACAATATCCGTCAATGTTAAGCGTTTCTTCGAATATGAATCTATCATCATCGTTATCCAGTCTAACATTGGGATCGCCAACTGATAAAGGTAATATTTTTAGTAATATTGAACTCGATTATACAATAACAGCATTTTTGAGGAAGTATTATGATCGTGCCAGATTTCCGAACTTGAGGATTCACCGGAAATACAAGTTTTGGGGTCCCTGTATAAAAAAAATGTTTTTAGCGAATTGTGTGTGTGTGTGTGTTTGTGTTTTAACAGAATATCTAAAAAACGAAAAGTCTTAGGAAACTCAAACATGGTGTTCCGTTTAGGTACTAAACCGTATCAGACTCAAAAACGACTTTACTAAATAGTTTTAGTATTTGTGATTTTCTCGAAAACCGCTCCAACGATTTTCTTTAAACTTTGTATACTATCTACCACATAAATCCCTCTCACTTTTATATGAAACATTTTTCGGGGAAAATTGATTTTTAGGGTGTTCTGGGGAACAGTAACATTATGCATTGCTGTAGATAACTTTAGTATGACATATGGTTTTACCACCTATCTAATATTAATAATTATTTCAAGCATTGATAGAATTCCAGATCTTAAGAAAATCGGTTAATCGGAATTGCAACTTTACTGAATAGGTATTTGAGTTTTTTTTTTTGAAAACCGTTACAACGATTTTCTTTAAACTTAGAATGTTTGCTGCATGGCTAGAAACGTATCACTTTTATCTATAACATTTTCCAAAAAAATTATTTTAGAGGGGTATTGGAGATTTGTAAGTTAGTTTAAATTTAAACTGCTACATGGTCTTGAGTCAGAGGGCGTCTGCAGTATCCACTTAGGTATATACATATGTCTAACCCCTAACAGTTTTTATTATGCCCAGCCTAATTAAAGTTTGGAACGTTGCAGTTTTAAAAGAATCTTTCTTCTACTCAAAGAATCTTGGAGTAGGAGAAGTCGTGTGAGTGTTTCACACCAGATTTTTGTGTTTATTTTTCTATCTTTATCGTTATCATTTTTTGTTTGTTTCTCTGTTTTAGAACCATTAATTGAAGGCGACAGCACACTAGGGCGTAGTACGTTCAGCAAATGTCGGCCATCTTGTAAAAAGATGTCAAACGAATGAGACTCGCTCCGGCTTCTCACGTCTACCAATTTCAATTTAAATTGGTTGTGAGCAAGCCAAAAAATATTAATAATTTTATTTTTAAAATAATATATAATAATTCTTTTTTAAATTTTAAATTTATAAAAGTATTTTTTTTCTAAATAGTTTTTGACTTAAGATTCATATCTCAAGCAAGAGATTCATATCTCAAGAACTAAGTTCATTGAGCTTCGTTGGGCTTTATTCCTAGCAATGTTTATTTAACATGTAACAGACGCAGTTTAAATGCAATAATATCGTTTAAATATGAAATGTTTGATCTCAAAACTATGCGACTAGAGTAGTAGATATTATAAGCTTTATTCATTGTTAAATTTAAGCTTTTTATTGTTTAAGCTCTCAATATTGTGTAGGCACAAAGTATTTTTGTATGCACAATATTGTGAGCTAAATAGTTAGTTCACTCACTATAGAGCTATTTAGCTCACAATATTGTGTTTTAAGCTCTCTGTCCCAAGCGGTTAAGCCCTACATGTAGCTATACATATAAAACTTCCTGTTTGACGGAATTTAAGATAATCATATTGAAAAATAGTTTTCTAAAAATAAGGGCACAAAGATTCTCATAGAAATTTATGTTGTCTAGGCTGAATTATTGAAAAATTCAGTGGTATCTATGATAAGTTATGGGGCGTCTCCATGGAGATGTTATCTAGGCCAAAATATATGTAAAGTATGGGAAGGTTTGTCTGTGGGATTAGGTTCTTTTAGCAGATAGTGCACTGTGACCGAAAGATCTTTTGTGCTATCCAGAGTCTTCCCAGTACATTACAGGGCATCCGAGCAGTGGTCTCTAGCTGCAGACAACACTGCCCATCACCGGGCAGTTGAACTGTAGAGGCTCCTAGGAAGAGAAAATCTAAGAGCAGCGCGCAATCCCCTTTCTTTGTCTGCAGATAATATTGTAAGGGGTCGAGAATCCCTGAGGGACTGGGACTACGGAGCCTACGGTCAAATTTTCCAGCATCTTCCAATAGAATGCAATAGATAATCCTCTGCAGTGCTAAATTCGGTGGTCCATCGAAGGGAAAGAGCATTGTAATAGGATAGAATAGGTATATGCCAAGTGAAGCCTGGTCCTTTACTCGCTTTTTACGACTTCCTGGACGGGAGTAGGCCTATTCTAAACCCCAGACCTGCATGGATATCCTCCAAGATAGGTTGCTGCTTTATTTTAGACCGATGGAATACCTAAACGTGGTAGAATTTAAAAACAAGAAATTTCAAGTTTTTGAACATGTGTTTCCAAGATGAAAAACTCAGTTGGAAAATTTGAAACGCTCGCCTATACTTCCTTTTACCTGCAGTAAGAGAAAGTAAAAAATAAAAAATGGCTTCAAGAGGAAGAGTCTAGATTTTTTCTTTCATTTCCAGACTAAATCTTAAGTCAAAGACTAAAGGGATATAAGAAATCTAGGGCATAGAAATCTTTATTATCTTAGATATTTTTTATTTATATAATATTGGTTAATGTGGAATTAAAAAAAAATATTTAAGACGAAAATGTGCCATTGTGTAAACGATTAGCTTCCTTTGTCGAAAATCTATTTTGAATTTTTTCTTTTCCAAAAAAAAAACATTTTTTCTTTTCAATTAAATCGTTTGCAATGCGCTTGCGCAAAAAAAAATAGGAGCACGTTTATTTCTTTTTTTCTCTCTCTCTCTTGATTTTCACCTTTTTTCCCGTAAAATCCAATATACCAGGTTGTTATACAGTTTTATGCATAAAAAAACGGTTGAATTTTATTCTTTAAAATATAAAGTCAAAGACTTTATTCCCTTATTTCTACTACTTTCATCTGCATTTCAGTTTGGTGACGACGCTGTCATACTTTTTTGATTTTGAGAGCGAACAATTCCTCAGCATCCTAAACGTATTGCTTCATAATTTTACCGTTATCAGGTGGTGTAACATCGGAACTATATACGCAGGCTGAGGTAAAACGCTTACTCCACTTTAACTCTGCCTAGGCAGCATTATGTTGCAGATGGGCTTTATTTTGGTTGATTAAAAACGGGATAGGCTTGCTTTTAATGTCTTCATAAACCCTAGTCCAACTGTTCAATAAAATGTTTAGAGTGGACAGCTTTTGCCGTCTGCAATAACCTAGTAATAACAAATGAGCCAAACATTGCGTTCGTTTTTTTTTTTTTTAAATATCCACTTTTCATCACTTGTAATTTATTCTTTTTCCCAAAAACCGGGTCATCATTTTTTGGATTTTAGAGCATTTTTTATTTAATTATAATACAGTTCCAGTACCAAATATATTCAGCCTCTAATTAATGTTTTTCATGAAAATGGCCGCGGAAACCTAAAAGATCATATTTTTTGTTTGCAAATATGTGGAAATGCTGGATCAATTACATCCAGCTTTCACAGATGGCCCAGCTCACTGTGAGGTGTTTGAAGCCGCCTCCAGATAGGGGGGATAATGCACTACGAGAACTATTTAAAGATCTATTGTACCTTCGGAGCCTTCTCCGGTGCATACTGGTACATACATAACTTTTGTCAAACCCGGGGACCTAAGCGTGGGGGTCGAGCGTTACCACTTGAGGTCCGTTGAAGTACCTTCTCTAACTAAGGTAGGTAATTCTCAAGTGGTCACATACTTGAGCCTGCTTCTAACATATTCGAGCAATTCCTTATCATCGACGACCAAAACGATACCACCCTCGCTTTGGTTCAACTGAAGGCTGGTGTCCCCCTTCCACTTTTGAAACTTTTTAAACCAAAATACTGCGTATTTGTCTTTTCTTTTTCTTTTTTACCAATAAGTCTCAGAAGTTAGGTGAATCACAATTTTTTCTTCGGACTTTTTGGTTGCAAATTATAATGAACAAATGAGATAAAGATATTTTGTGTAGATAACTTGAATCAAGGATTAATCAGAGTGAACATTGATATAAATTATAAAAACAAAGCCAACAAATCAGGATTTATTATCTGTCGTCAAAGGTCAGCCATTGTTTTCAGGAACAAGAACATTTTTAACAACCTGGTATTAGGAACATTAAAAAAAAAAATACCCAACAAACCGAGACACCAATTAAGCTTTTTTGAAAACAGAATCTAAATGAATTAATAAAATTCGCACAAATACGATTTAGAAAACAAACAAAATCAGACAACAAAAAAAATTCTTCGCTAAGTACCCTCTTTAAGTAATCGCAATACAGACCTCATACTTAATTTTGACGGTGTGGGATTGTGTTGCCAATAAATTATCATCAGAGCAATAAATTTGTAATGAATTTTTCTTCGAACACTTAGAAGAATAAATAAATAAATTCGCTATCTATGCAAAATGTTGAAAGGGTGAAGCCATAGTCTGTCCTAGGGGTTTTTGGCCGAAATGCCGAATGGTAAAAGAGTAACAGGCAGAAGTTGGTGGTGAGGATATTCTGTGATAGTCAAGCTGCACTAAAGACTTTGAATAAGCCATGTTGGGAGCTCTAAATTAATGGAAAGTGCACGTAGGCCTCGCTCAGAGGAGCACTGCAAAGTTCACCCGGACTGGCGAATATGAAAGGGCGGCCAAGTTGGCTACAATAAGATATAAAGACAGGGGAAAGGGAGAAAGAAATATCTTCTCTTCGTGAGTAGGATACAACTGAGAATCCTGGTAGGGTGTAATAACTGAAGAGACACACTTGTTTGGATTGTGTAGTCATCTTTGTGTCAAAACTGTGATGATGGTGTTAGAGAAACAGTGTACCAACTACCTAGGTCAATGTTCCTGTTTTGCCAATACTAGGTCCCTATATTTTGGGAGGGCTGCACGCTTAAAGCAAGGAGTTGAAGACAAGGGTGGTGTAAGATTATCTTAAGATATTGCTGCCAGACCGGTAGGGCTTCTTAGGAGTGGTTTTTGTGCGGGGGCTAAGAGCCATTTTGGCTGAGATCCTACTCCTTCGGGCACCCATTACAATAATAAAATCTAGAAGGGAAGGTATTATTAGCTGAGTAAGAGTCCAGCAGTTCACCTCTTAGATTTTCTCCTCCTAGGAGCCTCTATAGCTCTTTGTCCGGTGATGGGCAGTGCACTGAGAAGGCTCCGGGCGCTAATTTCCGTAGATGTTAACGCGCCTTAAATTTAAAAACAAAAAATCTAGAACTTTGGGGAGCCCAACAATGGGCCAGGCCCTTGTGACCTTTGCCTCCCACACCTAGAATGCATCTCACATCAGGCCTAGTATCATTTAAAGAATGCCTGAGTTGAAGACGAGCTACCAGATCCCCACTTCGCCGTCAGATTTGGGACCAAATTGCAAGCGGCCAAAGTAGTTGAATGCGGGCTTAATCGCACGCTCCCTTAAAAGGCAGTGTCTCCTGTGTGACCAAGGCATAATTTATCTTTCGTTTTTTGCCAGGGAGATTATATTGTAAAAGTCCATTAATGGCTACCACCAGAAAAAATTTGGAGTACTTCTGCTTCGCCATATTCCTCTAATAGAATGTTCCTTGGGTTCAAAGTATTTATCATAGGCCCCAAAGGGGCGTGTTTTTGAACGTGATGTCGCAAAAAAAACGTTCAAGGTCGGTTTGGGTGGCCGCGAGGACCCTACCCTTTTTGCCCTCTTCATTTCTTCCATCTGACACAGTTCACCTCCTGCCACCCTTAGTGAATACTGCAATTCTTCGTTCATTGTGCTCTTATTCCCAAGGGCTCACAGTAAGTAGACGAATGATTTCAGCCTGAAAGACTGATGGAGTGCTTCCAAGAGATATAGTGGTGCCTATACCAACTCCTCTCCCCAGCAAACCATCACAAGTGCGGAGCCATCAAAACTCAGTGCACTTAAAATAGAATTTGTAAAACTCTAAAATCGTGGAATAACAAGTGTGGCTGGCGATGAAGGCTCTCTGGTCTGTAAAAGTGCCTTTAGTGGAGTTCAGACAGATGTTGCTTGCTTGTTACAAGCACTTGAAATTTGATAGCTTTTTTAATTCTTCTTTTGATTTATTAACTCTTCGAAGTTCATCTGGTGACTTATTAAAAAATAACCTCAGATTTCAAGCTGTCTTAACACGTTAACTACGGTGGCTGATTTGATGAACTTGCCTCTGATACGATTCTTGTCCTAAGGTAAGAACTATTACATTCCTTAAACGAAGGTTCCCATCCCCGGGGTCAAGAAAGCAGCGCTGATATCTAGTGATTTTTTTCTCTGTAGTGGGAACCTATTTACATTACTTAGTTTGTTATATTTAACAGACGAGGCCACTAGCACGCACTTGACTCCGCGTACAAGAACCGTATTTTTTTAATAGCATCACCTGCACCCGATTTTTTTTTTTCTGGGTTATGAATAAGAACACATTTGAAATTCACAAAAATACTGTATTTGTAATAAGAACCGTAAGAATATGAAAATATAAGCAAATAAAATAAATAATACGATAAAAATAAAACTATAACATAAAAAAAAAAACACTAAAAATTGCACTTTAGTGTTAGAACCCACTTTTGTTTTTAGTTTATTGAAAAAACATAGTAATAACATTAAAAAAACTTGCTTGCTTCATTTGATGTTATGAAGTTTATTAAAACACGGCAGGCAATATCCTGGTTGATTGTCGCAGTCAATGCGAAACTGATAATGCGCTTTGCCTTTTTGTCTGCCCCTTTACTAGACAATGTTTTTCTATGTTTATTATAGCAACCTATACATATTTTCCGTTTCTTCCTGCCTTGGCCCTCAGGCCTTACGAATTTTTGTATACTTTTTGGTGCACTTTTTCATTATCTTCGAGCTAATGATTATGCTAAGGCACTTCAAAAAATTTTTAGTTATTGTTTTCCTATTGATACAACTCATTATTCTTTTTCATTATTTATAACATTTTCATTATTATTATTCTATTCTCTCTTTATATTCATTGACTTTCCAAAAAATATTTTGTCACTCCTTTATTTTTGTATTATTTATTTATATTATTTTCTTCTTTTTATTCCATTCATACAATAATACACATTTTGTATTTAGATCTCCGAAGAATGTGGACAAAGTCCTCGAAAACATCGGATTTTTTTATATATAAATATAAAAAACGATAGCCAAGCTATATGCATTATATACTACACCCACGGCCAACTAATCAACATTAGTTGAAAATAAGAAAGGTTTCGCAAAAGCAAGCACCTCTGAACATGATTTGTTCTGACCCCCGAGGTCAAGTGCCGCTTACTTTACTAGACACTACTTAATGTGTCTGCCATGTGACTTATTTGCTGCAGAAGAAATTCCTGTAAACCACGGTTTCAAGAACGAATTGTTTGGGTGCTCGCAGTTCTAATTCTGTAGGAAGCACTTAGAGCACAGTGAAGGGACGGTCTTGTAAAACAGGGTAACAATAAAATTATTGCCCACTTACGGTACTTGACCTCGGAATCAAGAATAAAAATTTAGTTAAATTTGAATTTTAGCAATTATTTATAACATAATATATAAACATATATATAACATAAAGAAATATCGTTGTATCTGAAAAAATAAGATAAATGTGAGCCCCGTATGAACTTAAGATATTTCTCAAAAGTCGTGTTAAACTTCGTGTTTAACATGGAGTTAGCTACTTGACGCCGGGGACAAGAACCGTGCTCAACGTGCCAATATAGTACATTAGACGTGAAAAAGAGGGGGTAATGGGTAGTTGAAGTGTGCCTGGAGGCATGATGGTAGCATTCGGTACGGCTTGTAATGAAACTAGAGTCCAGCGCTTGGTGGCGTATGTTCTCAATAAGTGCCTGGGTTTGTGTCATTAAATATATTAGCATCAAAAACTGGCTCAGGAGTATGTTTTGTTAACAAAAAGCCCAAACAACATCTTTTAGTAACCCGATCAGAATATGTCCCTAGGTAATCCTAGCAGAAAAGCGGGTTCACCCTTTCAGACATATTGCAATTTCTTGCGATTGTACAAAACTTTTTCTTTCTTTTGTTTTTTTCTGTCTGTGAACTTTCAAATATAGCAATAACTGCATTTCTACTTTTGCAATATATTATTTAATGCTACTGCATTTTTAGCCAAATTCTCTATAGCGTAGGGTGTCTTATAAAAAGCATTTTATCTCTGACACTACTTAATGTGTCTGCCATGTGACTTATTTGCTGCAGAAGAAATTCCTGTAAACCACGGTTTCAAGAACGAATTGTTTGGGTGCTCGCAGTTCTAATTCTGTAGGAAACACTTAGAGCACAGTGAAGGGACGGTCTTGTAAAAATGTAGCACCAATAAAAAAGATAAATCTATAAGATTCGAAACTAGTATCAAAATTTTTAGTCTCAACAACAAGTTATGGAAAAAATAAGAATAGCTACATGTAAAAGATTCATATACCAGTAAAGAAGATGAGGCTGTAAGACTTGAAACTAGGTAAAAAAGTTGTATAATACAGGCGAGTTGTACAGCACTCAAAACACGTTACATTAGAAGTAAAAATTAGAACCATCTACAGAAAAGAGTTGGACATGATTCGAAACTAGTACAGAGAAATAATTATATAAGGCTCTAAAACTGCTGTAAAGACAACCACCTACAACAACCACCAAATTTTACAAGACCTTGCAGAAGAGTTGCACACTTCTTCTGCTCACTAGGAACTATCAAGAAGAATTGTTCAAGACTTAAGAATGGCTACCTATAAAAGACACTAAACCAGTTAGATGATAGGTCTGTTAGACTCGAAACCAGCTAAGAAGAGTTGTATAATATGATTCTAAAAACTACTCAGGGAAAATAAGTCTGTAAGACTCAAAACCAGGTAACAAAAGATGTAAAGACTAGAATTAGTCACAACAAAAACTTGTACAAGATGCTTCAGAAGAACTAGTACAGATTCGTAGCAATAACAGAAGAATTGCTCAAAACCAGCTATTGAAGCGATGTAACAAGACAAAAAACAGCTACATAATATAGAAAACTTCAAACCAGACAGGAGATAGAGGTCTGTAAGTTTCAAAACCAGAAGAGTTTATATATAACTCTAAAAACAGATAAGATAGGTCCGTAAGTCTTTCGAAACAAGGTAACAAAAATTGCATAGTATTCGAAACCAGGCTATGGACGCCTATTGTACAAGACTCAACATTAGAGCTGCAAAACAGTTGTTCAACAGAGCTCAACACAGCTACAGAATAGTTGTACAAAATACTCGAAACTTGCGTCTATTCCTTGTAAAGAACTCGAAATGACCGTGGTTTTGAGGGAATTTTTTTTACACTTTTTCTAAACTTTTAGCCAAAAAAAATGTTGCCTGTATTTTACCTCAAGCAATGAAGACACTCTACGTTCTTAAATTTTAGAATTTAAGATTAAATGTTAAATGTGTTAATTAATAATAAAAATAATGATGAAAGGCTAGCTATGTCAGCTCGGGGAGGGCACGTAGCCCCTATTTAAAAATTGCGGGTTAAAAATTAGAAACTACTCTTAAAAAAATATATATTTATACATAGCATTTGCGGTTTAATTTGTAGCTGAACAAAAAATCAGATTTTATATTTGTGTGATTAGGATAAAAACGGGTCCAGAAAGGGTCTAGGGGCGTAGCCCTTTACACCAGCTAGCTTAGCTGGCTATATTATTTGTTATAATTTTTTTTATGTATATTTATATATGTAATTTATAAAAACAAGTTATTACAAAAAAAACTATGTGACGTCACAATTGCGCTGCATCTCGGTAGTTGGAAAATTTCTTTCTGTTTGCTAGTGTTTCCCAAATCGATTCTAGGACTTAAGGCCTCTCAATGGAAATAGATCAGCTCTACTCTGAAGGCCATCAAATGGGCACTATCATGCCCCGCCTCCGGCCATTCTAATTTTATCACCACAAAATCTGAGATTGGAAGAGCGACTTGATGAAAGGATGTGAAGATTGAAATTTGATCTTTTTGTCTTTTCTCTCTCAGGAAGTGGTTGCTGATCTGCCCGGAATGCGGATGGAGTTTCCAGCGGAACTCAAGAAGAAGAACCACCTGGTCCGGAATTTCCAATCGAAGAGAATGACCATAGGTGTAGGAAAGAATAGACATAGACATGGTTTATCTGGGACCGCACCACGTGAATCATATTCTGGACCTTTTATCACATTCTAGTCGGGAGCAGGTTTAATACTAAAGCTCCGGATTTGCAAGAATATTGTATCTCCTATAGTAAATGCAGTTGTTTGTCTGCAGTCAAAAGATGTACCTTTGGGTTTCCGATTGACATTTCCAAAACCAAAAATATTGCCGAAGAACCCATACACCCTTAAAAATAACCATTGGACCCATGGGATTCTCAGCATCCTCCCCTAAAATCTATTATCCCAGAAAACAAGTTTTCCTACCGACTGATACGATTCAGCCATTCCTGAGATGTTTGCAAGCTTGTGACGTCATTTGGTCTTCTTTTTTTTCTTTTTTTCAAAAAAGTTACCTTTATTGAATATTGCATTTTTTGAGACAATTATTTGTTTAAATAAATAAATACTGTGATCTATTTACAATCCCTACTTTAGTTTACAGACTATTTACATTATTACATTAATTACACTGTTTACTGCCTGGTTTATGTTACATCATTTACAATCTACTTTTGTTTATATTGACATTACTTACATTATCTCCCTTAATTGTATTTACATTATTTACAACCATATTTGTTACAATTTCACTACCTGAATCACCTTCCCTTTGTTTATGTTCATATTATTTATCACAGTCCAAAAATATTTCACGTGGTGAACGGCTTTGTATTTTGATTAATTCTTATAAGCCATTGTCCTGACTTCCAAGCGGAAATTTTACTTGCTTACTTTCGGGAAGAGCCATATTTTTTGAGATTGAAGTGCTTCTTCGCACGAAGGCCGATCACTTCCAGTTTTTTTTGCTGTCTCTTGAGCTATCAGCGAGCTTTCGAGTCTGTTCGAGCATAACCTATGTGTTCTATCTCTCAATTTACTTTGTCCACAATAGCTTAGTAGATGCTTTTGGTTTGAGAGATTTCTGGCATCAGGCAACGGTATTGGCTACTTAGCTTCGTCTTAAGCTTCTCACCATGATTTCTCCTGCCAACTCCCCGTACCCGGAGTGGAGGGAAACATTTTACTCTTCTAACTTTGGATCCCCAAATCTTTCTATTGTTGGAAAAACTCCATTAATTTCCAAGCATCTCTTCCTGGAAGTCATTGATCCAAGGCATAAAGTTCGCCAAGAGAAATTGTTTCCTTACGAACAACCCCTCGACATTCCTGAATCCAAAATACAAGACAAAATTTGAATTATTTAATTTAAAAATTTCATTCCTATTTTAAATATTAAAAAAATATAATTATAAATTATATTTTTTATGTATTATTTATTTGTATATTTATGTATTTGTACATACAATATTTTTTAAATAAATATAATTTTTTGAGAAAAATATGACATAATCTACTGTAAATTTTGATTCCCCTTAACTCAATACTTTATACTTTATTTAGGACATAAAGCTTAACCTTAATGTAACTAGATTGTGGACTACCCTCCAGTGTTTCTATCAATACCCGCCAACCAGCAAAACTTTAATTAATAGATTAGATTTAAGCCAACGTCATTTTTACTTTCTTTTATTCTATTCTAGAGCCTCCGAAAGGAAATAGTTGTACTGAGGCTGAGGAGGGGTTTCCTCTAAACTGCCAGTTCAATACAGTGTATGGTTTAACCACCTATATTAGCCCTGTCCCAGGTGCAAGATCCATATCGGTCATCTCGTCTACAGATGGAACAAAAAAGATAGGAAGAAGACAAAAAAGTAAGGAGTTATGATTGACACTCGAAACCATGGTCGAAGATCAAAACACTACACTCCGCATCAGGAAAGAAGCAGACCAGACGCCCGGCCCACATCATGGAGTCAGGATAGGCGTGATGTCAAGAGATATCTTCGATTCCAAGTTCCGCACAAGAAGTCCAGCGCCAAACTTGATAAATCGTCAAAATTTCCACAAAAAGGATGGGTGGTAGTGTTTTCGTAAGAAGTCTGACCTGTCCATCAGATCCTTAGCTTTTCCTCTCCCTTTACCCCAAAATGGTTCAGTGAGCATAATGAGTCCTCCAAGGGCAACCTGAAGTGCCTCATTCCCCACACCTCCCATGGAGGGATGCTTTATCTTATGAGCCATTTCCCAAAGGTCTGAAAGCAGTTCAAGTCAGTGGTACTTGCCACTGACTTGTTAATTCCACAGTCATCTTAATCTCCTCACTTAGGAGGAATGGATTAGGAAAAGAAAAGAAGATAAGGAATTTTGTTCAACACCTCCAAACCACAGTATCGAATATCCAAAGATATCATACCGATAGGTAAGGTCGTGGAGTGGAATTATGATGGGGTATTGTTTTGTTTGGAAGAAGGTTGTGATGTCCCCACAGTACAGGGAATCGAATAGATGCTAAATTTGTGGGTCCATGCAGGGAAAGGAGTATTGGAATAGGAAAAATATAGGGGAAATGCCACGTGGACTGTGGTCCCTTAGTCGCCTCTTACGACATCCTGGACCGGAGCAGGTCTATTCTAAACCGCGGACCTGCAGGGGTATACTTTCTCTTAACTCCTGTATTTTGTGTGCGCAGAAAAAAATTATTCAAACACGGGGAGGGAGGATTTGCAGAGAACTGAAACTTGATATTCTGTTTAGGCCCAACCACCGTATCTGACATTAAGGTATCCGGTCAAAATTCATCAACCACAAGTGCGACTTTACTGAAAAGATTTTTTTTTTTCAGCTTTTCATGATTTTCTTAAAATATTGTATACTATTTACATACATAAATGAGTGAACAGAAATGTTATGCTTTCCTCTAAACTACCACTTCAATACAATGTATGGTTTAACCACCTACATAATATAATATACACTAAAAGCAGTTCCGAATTTCAATAAAATCGATGAAGCGGAAATATGAATTTACGATTTTCTTTAAAGTTGAAATGCTCAGTGCATAAATAAAAACGTATCACTTTGCTAGAATTTTAAATTTGAAGAAAATCGGTGCGACATTACAGAATAAGTTTTGAGTTTTT
Source organism: Triatoma infestans (assembly GCA_011037195.1). Taxonomy (NCBI): domain Eukaryota; kingdom Metazoa; phylum Arthropoda; class Insecta; order Hemiptera; family Reduviidae; genus Triatoma; species Triatoma infestans. Next base: position 49,780 of record JAAEAF010006466.1, on the reverse strand, counting down.
CACCTACTAGTGTACTAGTGTAAAAAGAATTGTGGGTGGTAGAACCACATTGTACCAAAATGGTATGTTTAGAGGGAAGTTTGGTATTAGTATTCCGCCCATTGGTCTGCCAATAATAAGATCTTGATCAAAATCGGGAACCACCCAACATTAAGCTCTCCTCTGAACTGCAATTTCAGTACAATATATGGTTGCCCCTTCACCTATATAATAATATTAAGGTACATTAGAACACTGCTAGAATTCCAAATTTGAAGGAAATAGGTTAATCAGAAGTGAAAAATTTAAAGATAAGGAGAAAATGAATTTTTTAAATTATGGAGGTGGGCGCCTTGATAAATTATGATTTGAATATTTTTCCTAGAGCAAAAATTATTTACCGATTTGTTTTTAATATTTAAATACGTCATATAGGAGTGATAACTATCGAAAGAATTAGGCAATAATACTTTCATTTTATTTTTTAATTTTTAACCTTGTAACCTTTATCTGATCGAACTGAAAACATAGTCAAGGTTATAACATGCTTTTGGACTATAAACTCTCACTGGCTGTCCTCCGGTAGTGGTCTAGTTAAAGTAGCAATTACCGACTGTGATTTCATACTTAGTTATGTGCCTTAGATATATTTAATCTATTTCTAAATAATTTCAGTTCAATTAAACGGAAATTAAAAAAAAATGACTACAGCTTTGGAATTATTGAAAAGTTATACAACTGTAGTAGCTGATACTGGAGATTTTGAATGTAAGTAGATTCATTTTTATTTTTACTTTCTCTTACTTTTTTTATGAGGAAATATTTCGAGATCGTGACAAATTTTTCAAAACAGCTATTCTGTTTAAGTATCAGAGATATTTTCCGTGATAGCCGGCTTCTTTTTGTGGTCATCGACCGGTTTCGGGCGTTCGCCCATCATCAGGATGTTTTTGTTATCACACTGTTTAACAAAAGCATCCTGATGATGGGCGAACGCCCGAAACCGGCGATGACCACAAAAAGAAGCAGGCTATCTCGGGAAATATCTCTGATGCTTTCCAGCTCTGCGGAACCGACCACAACAACAATTCTGTTTAAGTATACCAACGTATCTGATCACGAAGTTTACTGGACAAAATCCATCCTGCGTAAGTACGACTTTACTGACTCTCACAATTTTCTCTAAACTTAAGTGTCTTTTCTATTCATATGAATGTGTGTATCACTTGTATGTGGAGCGCTGTTCCGTGAAAATTGATTTTTATAGAGTGCCTCCTCATGCCTATGTACAGTTCTAGTACCTATATAATAATAAGATGCATTGCCAGTATTCCAAATTTGAAGAAAATCTGTTAACTGGCAGTGCACACTTCAAGACTACAATGCAATCTCATTCAAACTACTGCTTTGACATGTTTCGTTTATATTATATTTGATACAATCGCAATATTTCCTCTTAAAGAAAGTATAATAGCAGTTCCTGTTTTTTTTTTTTTAGGCATAGATATTAAAATAGCAAACCTTCTAATGGAAACTTTTAAAATTACTTTCTAGCAATAAGTAAATATTCCCCGACGGATGCTACAACAAATCCTTCATTGATTTTACAAGCTGCCGGATTGGCGAATTACAAACCACTTTTGGAAAATGCCGTTGATTATGCGATTAAAAGAGAAAAGTAAGTTTATTTTATTTTTTGATTTAATTTGAATCCTTTATAGAAATTTGCATATGAATAAGTGCATGAAAAATAGTATTTTTTTCGTTTTAGATCTTTACAAGCTCAAGTTGATTTGGCACTTGATAAACTTGTAGTTCTGTTTGGCGTTGAAATACTTAAAATCATACCTGGGCGCATTTCTACAGAAGTTGATGCACGGTAAAATATATTTTTCTGAACTTTTTTTTAATAATTTCTGTTACTGCTCTAAGTGTAATGTTCACTGTATTTGTGTTGAGGTTCCTTGAATACGAAAAACTTGATATTCTGTTTAGATATCAGCACCTCATTTGACAACAAGGTTTTAGTCAATTCATCCACTAGAAGTATGACTTTACTGAACATTTTTTTTCTTTCATTTTTACGCCTCGAATTTCTTTCAACTTCGTATACTATCTACTCGCATAAATACTTATCACTTTTATTTGAAACTTTTTTCTACGTAACGTTAAGTTTTCATCTTAAGTACTACTTCAGTACAATGTATGGTTCTACCACTTACTTCATATTAGAAGCATTGCCAGAATATCAGATTTGAAGAAACTCGGTTAACCAGAAATATGAATTCACAGAATTTTCTGCGTATGTTTGGAATTTTCTCGCAAAAGGCTGCAACGATTTTCTTTAAACTTGGAATGTTTATTGCACAATTATTAATATATCAATACATCATAATGCTTGGCATATTTTACTAATCAAACGATCCCATTTTGTTTCAGATTATCATTTAACAAAGATGCCAGCATTGAAAAAGCTAAAAAGTTTATTGAACTGTACAAAGAACATGGGATTTCAAAAGAAAGAATATTGATTAAGTTGGCCGCAACATGGGAAGGAATTGAAGCTGCAAAGTAAGTACAAACTGATTCCTTCTGTCTGATGATGGCCATCTGACAGGAGTATTACTAAAAATTGCTAATTAAAGGAAAAAATGGCGAAGAGCTTATCCTCAGAGGTATTCTAGGGGAAGAATTCTTCCTTGAGGATGCGATGGTTAGAAAATATAGCCTTATGGAATAGTTCTCCAGGTGGTTTATTAAGAGGAGAAATGTGGAGTAATGAATCCGCTTTGTATGGTATTGAAGAACTGACATTGTTAGATAAGGATATGTGAAAGATTCCTTAAGAGAATGAGGCTGGAGTGTGTGGGCCAAGAACCAATGGGCAAGTTTCCCGACATCTTCCACAAATCATCGAAATATATGTCATAAGATATATGTGAATCTAGAAAAGAATATCCGAAACTAGAAGATTGTATATGATTCTATCGACAGTCCAGATTGTCATTAAAAAAAAAACTGATGTTCATAAGGAAATGGTTTCTGGTGGGTTGAGACATGTTCGCGTAGATGTTAATGCGACGTGACTGATAACGATAAGTACAGCAACTCCCTTTATGGGGTTGGCCTCCCTGAAACTCTATTGTGGAATAAGAAATGCGGAGAAAGCTGCAGAGAATATTGCTTAGCAGTTATGATTAGAAAAAGACAGGAGTTTCGGGGGCGACGCCCCTGATAGCTGCTTACCTATCTCATAATAAAATAATTTTTGTTTTTACTTTCTATAGTGGTGTGGTGCAATAGAGAATCGAGGCCAGTGTTGTGCAAGAGTGCCAGCTAGCGTGGTGGCGCGTGGTAATAGTGTGGCAATACTGGACCTCACGGGCCCCTGAGTAGGCGAGAATTAGGGCGGTGAAACCACGCGGCCAGCCTGATTGGGTCCGGCCGGTGTTGGCCGAGTAGAAGAGCGATGTCCTTGTGGATGTGGTTGATCTGTGTTGTTGAGTAGCCCCAGTTCTTCTTTCTAGAGCGAGAGAGAGAGAGCGAGGCGGCGGGGTCCAGCAGAGGGCTTTTTTTTTTAAATAAACTTTATTTCAGCATGCTCCACATACAAGTATTACATGCAATCAAACATAACAGTTACATATAAACAAAATACTTTAACAAATATGTACCAAACATGTCACAATATGTCAACATAATTAACAAAAAACATTAATTACTTCACTCTAAATATAAATTATTTTTTTTCTTTTTATGGTAAATCAAAGTCCAGAGTTTTAATAAAATGTTTAGTTTCGTATAAAGTCTTCATTTAATAGTTTTGTCTTCCCGGGTGGCCATATGTACGTCAGTGAGGAAGCTCGCGGAATAAACGGTTTTCTGTTAGCATCCAACAGTGTGCACTGGTAAAGAAGATGATCCACCGTTTGCAGTTGCCCACTCCCACAAGGGCAATCGCCTGAATCCATTATTTTAAATCCAGCCAAATATGATCTCAATTTTCCATGTTCTGTTGAATAGTTTCTGTGTTCAGAAATGAAGTTTTTTATCTTCAGGCGATCGGCAACAGCCGGAAAATATTCTCTGGTAAACTGTCCCTTTGAGGATGTAATCTGAAAACTGGCCGCAAATCATTAAATTTATAAAGAAACGCATTCTTTTAAGCTGCGATCTCTACAACATTTCCATAGGTAGGAAATTGGACACTTACTGTAACTCTCTTCCAGATTCTCATTTATTGCTGCTTGCTTTGCAAGAAAATTGACTCTTTCATTTCCGAGCGTGCCTTTATCCAAATAAATTGGATGGATACCCTATCCTGTAGCTCCAGTAGCAATTGCCGTATCCTAAATACAAGTGGAGTTTGCTTCTTATAATTTAGTAAGGCATCTAGCGCAACTTGACTGTTAGTTAAAAATTTCACTTGCCATAGTACGTGCTTTTTACTTAATGACAATAACCACCTTAGAGCTTGTAATATTGCTAATTGTTCTGCCTGATTATTGGAGCAAAGAAAACCTCACCTTTATTCATATTAAGCGCCCCTGTAATCAGTAAATCTATCAACCACGTTGTAGAACATGAATTACTGTCCATTGCTAATAGTAAGCCGTCCATTCCGTATCACTTTTAATAACTAATTCTTAGAATATGTACTTCCGGGAATACGAAATTTCTGGGCAATGAGAAGGCAAATGCGCTGGAGCGCGGGCTCCAAGGGCTTCTTTTATATCGGTCCCGTACCCTTCTGCGATTTGTCCACAAGCCTGATTCACACTTCCATCAGAAGTATCCTATCTAGTGCTGGTCTAGCAAAGATAGTGTTCGCTAATCTGAGATCAATAGTTTGTGGTAAGTGCCAGTCGGGGTAATTGCTGTATGCTATATGCCAGTGTCGGGTAATATAGCCAGTCGGGTAATTGCTATCTGTAAGCTGTGCATTAGATGTTAATTTAGAGAAATAGTTGTGGGGTTAACTGGGAATTCGAATATGTAAGAGAATTAATGGATGTTATGTTAGACTAATAGCCGTGGGGCTAATTGGGGTATTTGATATACGCAAGTTGGTAGTAGAGGTCACTGTGGACCGTGAACTCGGTGAAGTTGATTGTACTTGTGACTTCGGGTAAAAATATTAAATGTATTGTGGAAGCTGTTAAGTTTTAAGTATACTCATTGTATTTGATATATTATAATTTTTGATATATAGTTATTGCGCTATATTAATACTAAATAAAGTGTGCGTTGAACTAGGGTGGTGGCTATTGTTGTGGCGTTGACCGACCCTTACACTTTCTTGCGATCGTGCAAGATTTTCGAAATTGCGTTTTCCCCGAAGTTTTGGGGTTCCCTGAATATGAAAAAATGTTTTTAGCGAACGGTCTGTGTGTTTGTGAACAAAGAAGCTCAAAAACGAAAAATCGCAGGCAGTTCAAACTTGATATTATGTTTAGGTAGCCACCATCGCATCTGACATGAGGTTTTGGTCAAAATTCTGCGACTTTATTGATTTTTTTCGTTTGCGATTTTCTCTTTACTTCGTGAAGTATCTAAATACATAAATACCTATCACTTTTATTTCAAACATTTTCCTGGGATCAGAGACATTTTCCGTGGTAGCCTGCTTCATTTTGTGGTCATCGACCGGTTTCGGGCGTTCGCCCATCTTCAGGATGCGTTTTTCAGACAGTGTGACAACACACGACTTGCACAGAGCAAATTCAGTGTTCAATTTGATTGTCTAAACTGAATTTGCTCTGTGCAAGTCTGTGTTTCACACTGTCTGAAAAATGTATCCTGAAAATGGGCGAACGCCCGAAACCGGTCGATGGCCGCAAAATGAAGCAGGCTACCTCGGAAAATGTCTCTGATGCTTTCCAGCTCTGCGGAACCAACCACCACAACATTGTCCTGGGAAATTGTTTTTTTGGAGTTTTCCCTTAATGTACCACGTTTTTTGTTTTCCTTCGACGATTTTATAATGTTTAGCTTTCTTTTAAAGTACTACTTCCGCACAATGTATGATTCTTCCACTTATAAGGTATATATATTTGAAGGATTGCTAGAATTTCTAATTCCAGTAAAATCGGTATCAATAAAATATCTCAAAATCGATAAGTCGTAGGAAGCTACAACTTGGTATTCAATTTAGGCAATACCACCGCATTAGACACGAAGATTTCGGGCAAAATCCATCAACCGAAAGAGCTACTTTATTTTGTATAGTTTTTGCGATATTCCGTGATTTTCTCGAAAATGGCTCCAACGATTTTCTGTAAATTTCGTAAAGTATCCATCTATACACATTAGTGCCTATCACTTTTATTTGAAATATTTTTCTAGGAAAATCTATTTTTTGGGTGGTTTCCGGTGGGCAACAGTAGCGTTATGCTTTCCTCTAAAGTACCACTTCAGTATAATATGTAGTTTTACCACCTACAAATTTTAATACACTTAGAAGCATTGATAGGATTCCAAATTTGAAGAAAATCAGTTTACTGTAAGTACGATTTTACTGAATAGGTTTTTTGAGTTTTTTGAATTTTCCCGAAAACACTTACAATGATTTTCTTTAAACTTGGAATGCTTGCTGCATAGATAAGTCCTCTAAAGTACCACTTCAGTATAATATAGTTTTACCACCTACAAATTTTAATACACATTAGAAGCATTGATAGGATTCCAAATTTGAAGAAAATCAGTTTACTGTAAGTACGATTTTACAGAATAGGTTTTTTAAGTTTTTTGAATTTTCACGAAAACACTTACAATGATTTTCTTTAAACTTGGAATGCTTGCTGCATAGATAAAAATGTATCACTTTTATTTGAAACATATTTCTGAAAAAATTGTTGTTCGGTGGTTCTGAGGAATCGAAACATCAAAATTCAAATGTGTTTGTCGATTATTATTGGCGTCTCTACAATGAAATATGAAATCATTCTTTACCTGCTTGGGTTGGTAGGTTGGCACTTGTCCCTCCACTATCTGTATATTTATGTTAGGACATATGAGCAAAATTTGAAATTTAAAGAAAATTTGTCATTTTATACATAACTGTATTAGGTGAAGTAAGAGAAAGTTGTGTTTGTTCCACACTTGACTAGAAAACGACGGTCTCGGGGGCGCAGCCCCTAGCTGTACCTATTACATATTTTTTATTTTTTAATTTCCTTTCATAAATTTTAGGGTACTTGAAGAGCAATATGGAATCCATTGCAACTTAACGCTTATATTTTCGTTCTGTCAAGCTGTCGCTTGTGGTAATGCTAAAGTCACATTGATTTCACCATTTGTTGGGCGAATCTTGGATTGGTAAGTAAACTCTTAACTTTTAGGCATGTCAGTACAGAGAACCGTACAACTCTATTTAGTTTGCATTACTGTAATAGTTTTATGAATTTAGCCTATTCTAGTATTATCTTGCCAATATTAAAGGAATTTTAGACCTAAAAATCACTTTGAGAGAACTAGTAGTTGACTTGAACTGTAGGAATGTCAGTTCCACAACACTATTATAGTTTGCAGTAATTTTATGCAACTTTATGATTTAAGCCTATTGCAGGCTGCGCTAGAATTATGCGAATTAATTTCTGTGTGATCAGCAGAACACAAAATTGGAAAATCGCAGGATGTTCAGTTTATTAGTTTATGTTCTATCAAAGCGACTAAGACGTACAATAAGGTTTTGGTCAAAATCGATGAACCGGACGGAAGTACCAGCACTGGACTGAACGGATATTTCAGTCTTTTGCGCTTTTCTTGAAAACGGCTTTAACGATTTCCTTTTATTGTTATGGTTAGGTCCGCGGGGCTGGAAAGCATCAGAGATATTTTCCATGACAGCATGCTTCTTTTTGCGGTCATCGACCGGTTTCGGGCGTTCGCGCATCATCAGGATATTTTTTCAAAACAGTTCTGTGATACTTGCACAGAGCAAATTCAGTTTATACACTGGTTTTTAAAGTGCTTTTTTAAGGCCTAACTAGGTTAAGAGGGAGTTTTTTATCTGGGTAGGGTCACATGTTGTTTTTCACTTTTAAAAGACTTGTATACATTGTTCCTTTAAAAAAATGGAAACGTCAAACAAGGTGGGGATGTGTAACTTAAATTACGTTTTTGGAGGAAATTTACATTGATAGTTAATTACCCATACCATCTTATTATTTTTTAATTGTTCTTTGAGTGTAGAACAAAACGAAAGGCTACTGGGTCCCTTGTAAGACCACTGTGGAATAATTATTGATAATAATTGATAAAAAACGAAGTGAATGAGTGTAAGATAGTATAAATGAATAAGTTGTTTAAACAATTAATTTATTCAATCATGCTATTTGATATTCTCTTATCATCTTATCACTTAATGTATATTTTACATTTTACCTTTCACAATTCACATACACTATTCACGCACGTATAAACTTAAATATGGGTTATGGAGCTTAAATACAAACTTCTTATAAATATCAGTGAAAAATTATATAAGCATGCTATTCGACCTTCATGTAGCGTGCAATTCACAGTCCACAATTAACATTTCATGTTTAACATTTTCAAATCGCATATATTATTCAGAAACTATTTGATTCAGATGTGTTATGTATTGTTTATTGCTTTTTTTATTGTTATTGTGAGGAGATGGTTTTGAATAGTGGTTCACTAGCGAATTTTGTTTATTAAGTTTTGTGTCTTATGTTTATATATTTTAAGTTGTTCGAGTATGTCCAGTCGTCTTCCTTTTGTGTCTGGATGTATCAACCGTAGCGCAGTGGAGATGTCGACGGGTTTGTGTTTGTTTACGTGTAGGTGGTTGTCGTAGTTCGAGTCGATTATGTGATATTTGTAGGATCCGATGTGTTCGGAAAATCGTTCCCTGATTTTTCTGCTTGTCTGGCCAACGTAAATGCTACAGTCCGGACATTTCAATTCATAAACCCCGCTACTGTAATACATGTCAGTAGTCCTCGGTACATATGCGGATTTTGTTGCCTAATTTATTGTTAGTTCTGAAAGATGTCTTGATGCCCAGTTTCTGAGTTTGTGTGTGTGGTTTCCGATGTATGTGAATGTGGCAAATTTGTTTGTTTGTAATTCCTATTCTTATGTTGGCGTGATTTGTTTTTTAGGAATTCATCGAAATAATATTAAAGTTGTCAGAATTCTGATTTTGAAGAAAATCGGTTGGCGGAAATGATTTACTGAAGTTATTTTCGTTATCTACGGTTTTATCCATAAATACACGACGGATTTCATTAAAAATTATATTAACAAGAGTCTTTTTTTTTTTTTAAGAAAGTTCATTTAAAGAAGTTTTGTGGGAGGGGATGTGTACGCTTCCTACAAAAGTTATTTTAGTAACTTTAGATTCTCCAATTGGTTTAAAAGACAAACAAAAGTTATAGTTTGAAGAAAATTTGTCAGATAAATCTGTATAAACTGCAGTAAGAGAAAGTCGTATGAGTGTTTCACACCAGATTTTTTTGTTCTTGTTTAAGGCACATCCAGAAAACTGGCAAAAAATCATTTGCACCAGAAGAAGATCCTGGTGTAAAATCTGTTACAGAAATTTATAATTATTTCAAGAAATTTGGCATAAAGACGTCTGTCATGGGCGCCTCTTTTCGTAATGTTGGTAAGTTATTGATTTTCAATATCAAATTGGAGCCATCGCAATACATCCACTTACCATAGTAAGTAGAAGCAATAATGACATTTATGTCATATATCACATAAATTTATCACAAAAATGCCCTTATTGCTTCTACTTACTGTGGTAAGTGGAAGTATTGCGATGGCTCCAATTTGTTGATATACCGTATACTGTTCTACCATCTACATTAACCTATATTGAATGCATTCCTAGATATTTTGTAAATAAAATCGGTTAACCAGCACTTATGGCTTAACTTTTTAAACTATGTATTACAAATGTTGCTGGGAGTTCAGAGAAAGGAGCGTGCTACCATACAAGGTAGTCCCATTCAAGTAGCCGCTTAGGGAAACCAATAAGTACAACTTCCACCTCTTACCATATGGTGTATCAAAAGTCTGGCCGTTTTTTCTTTCATTTAGTTGAATGAACTTTTTAAATAAACATAGCGTTGATATTGCACTTTGGTCACTTAATACTGATTACTTGACATTCACTTGTATGTAACAGTATTTAGTTTTGACCGTCAGAATTTAGAAAAATTATGAAATGAGTGAATTAAATTTTGAAATTCGGGCGATATTGCAGCATTATTTTATAAAAGGCAGCTCGAGAAATTTCTAAAGTTGAGGGTGTCAATGTTTTGTCAATTCGTACTGCGCACTATTGGTTTAAAATTTTCAAGGAAGGAGATATGAGCCTTGAAAGTAAGCAAGGTCCCTTGACCCAACTATTTCAGGAGAAGCTGTAGAAGCTGACATGCACTAGAAAATGTGCAGGAGTATCTCACTCTACCATAAATAGACACTTGCATGACATTTTGGACTGCTCTGTAGGACTATCCCCCACGAAACCCACCTCACAAAAACCCACATAGGAAACTCTTCTTAAAAATCCAAGTGGTTCGATTTATAAAGCGAATTGTCACTTGCGATGAAGAGTGGGTATACTTTAACAAGCCCAGCACGCTAAAATAGTGGGTTATGTCTGCCCAGTCTGCTCTTCCTATTCTCGAAGGAAAAGGTTTGAGAGAAAGATAATGCTCTGTGTGTGGTGGAACTTTGAAGTAGTGGTGCATTTTGAGTTGGTTCCCGATGGGCGGGCTGTCATATATGAACTCAATTCAGCACAATTGGATAGGGCCCACGCTGTTGTGGCCGAAAATTACCTTTCTTTAGTCAACAGAAAAAAAGTTCTTCTGCAGCAAGATAATACAAGACCATACACTTCCTGTCAGGCTGGCTCAAAAATTAATGAGCTGGAGTTAACTTCTTTCTCACCCTGCTTATAGCCCAGACCTCTCTCCTTCGGATTATCACTTATTCCGATTCATGGCTCATTTTTCTTCGGGGTAAAAAAATTTAGAGAGGAGGTTAAAGCAGCTTGTATTGAATTCTTTGCCTCCAAAGAACCTTCGTGGTTTCAAAGAGGAATTGAATTACTGGCACAAAAATGGGTTGAAATAATTAGTAACAATGGATTATACCTTGAAGAATAAACTGGTAAATCTTATTTTTTAATACTCATAAAAGTAAAACAGCCAAAAACGCAAACACTTTTGTTATTTATAGTATTTATTTAATACTACTGGCCAGTTAAACATTTAGTGAAAAGTGTATTAACTTTATTAGTCGTGTGATTGTTTCTCAACAGATTTTTCTTCTTCTTTTTAATTTTGAAACATTTTCAGGTGAAGTCAGAGAATTAGCTGGATGTGATTTGTTGACAATAAGTCCAAAATTGTTGGATGAACTGAAAAATTCAACTGAACCAGTTTTACGAAAGCTGGATCCAAATTTAGGTAAAAATTGCTGTTTTTAAAAGAACTTTGAAAATTAGTTTCTGAATAGTTCGTAGACTTACCAGTTTTATTTGATTTTTGTTTTTTTTTTTTAATTTCTCTTACTAGTAAATTGGATGTTGAGGTTCGGTCATACAAAAGAACTCTTTTTAATTTTCTACTGACGTTTCGGCAAATTTATTGCCTTCTTCAGGGTAAACATTTTCAGTTAGAATTATTTACAACTGAAAATTTTTACCCTGAAAAGGCAATAAATTTACCGAAACGTCGGTAGAAATTTAAAAAGAGTTCTTTTGTATGGCCGAACCTCAACATCCAATTTACAAGATTGAACACAGCGGTCGTAACGAACACCAAAAACATTTCTCTTACTGTTGGTAAGAAGTGTTGGTAGCGTGTCAAATTTTTGAAATTGACTTTTCTCCGGAAATACATGTTTTAAGGACCAGTGAGTACGAAAAAACTGTTATTGGCGAATGGTCTGTGACATATACACATATGTAAAACAAAATATTTCAAAAACGAAAAAGTCGCAGGTATCTCAAATTTCTTGTCCAGTTTAGGTACTACACCTCATCCTTTAGGTATAACACGAAGGTTTCGGACAAGATCCATCAACCAGCAATTTTTATTTAAAGTTGGTGTGTTATTTATACATTTTTGTTTGAAATATATTCCTGAGAAAATTGATTTTTGGGGGTCCAGAGAGAACAGTAGCCATTAAGGTTTGCTCAGAAGTACCACCTCACTACAATATATGGTTCTGCCACCTGTATAATAATTTGCTAGAATTCCATATTTGAAGGAAGTCGGTTAACCGGAAGTGCGACTTTATAGAATAGGGGTAGGAAAGTTTTTGAGTTTTTTTTTTTTTCGTAAATGACCGACCATAACAATTTTTTTTGAAACTTGAAATAGTAACTCCACATATTAAAACCTATCACTTATATTTGAAACATTTTTCTGAAAAATGTTTAGGTAGTTCTGAGGAATCTGCGAAGTTAAATTTCAAAGATGTTTGTTTAATATTATTGACACTTTCTTTTGGCGTAATATAATCATTATACTATCTGGCTGGATAGTTACTTGTACTCCCCACCACCTCTATATTTATTTTAGAACAAAGTATAACATTTGTAGTTTAAAGAAAATTTCTTATTTTATATATAATTGTATTAATAGGAGTAAGAGAAACTAGTGTGAGTGTTTTGCACTGGATTTTTAATTTCTTTTATTCACTTCTCATTCATTCTCTTCTCTCCCACGGCATAGTGCGCGGGACAACCATCTTGTTGGAACCACATTCTTGTTCTGACATTCAGTGGCACATCCTCCAGCAACTGTTGTAACTCTTGGCGTATTCTTGCCCAATAGTTTTGCCTCCAGCCATTCCGCATCAAACATTAACTGACAGATGTTCAGTAACCGCTGGATTGGAGTCAGGGACCGGTAAGCTGGCCTTCCAGGTCGCTAGATTTAAGCCGTCTTGATTTCTTTCTTTGGGGGAAATCTCAAAGAAAAAATTTTTGCCAAGGAACTAAACAACTCCAGAAGCACTTAGAGAAGACTTAATCCAAACCTGCTTAGCAATTCTGGCAGACATGATACGATTAGCAATTTCATATATTCAGCAGCGACTGCGCGTGTGCTGTTTAAGCCGAGGAGGTCATTTTGAATAAATAGGAAATATTTTATTATCGATTTTTGTAAATAAACTGGAAAATTGTTTTGTTTTAATGATGTTTTACCTGATTTTTAAGTCCCTTATGGTTTTAAAATAGCTTTTAAGTTTTAACAGCATTTGATGAACCCATTATATATTAGAAATGAATAAGAAAATCCGCTTATAATTTTAGTTTACAAAACAAAAAAATAGGGAATAAACGACGAAAATTAAATCTTTATGGTTGAATTCTCGGCAGCGGTTTGAAATGTTGAAGTGAAATTAACTTCAATTTTTTTTAATAGTTTCTTCAATTTTTTTTTAATAGTTTTCAATAAGTAGTAAAACGTGGGAAAACGAACGCTGGATCGCCACTTTCAACCACCGATTTAAGGTGTAAGGCGGCAATAAAATCAAAAACCATTACCATCATAAACTAGAGCGAAAATACTTCAACAAAGGATATGTTCACTCTTTAGATATCTTGCTTCGTTTAAGAGTTATTTCAAAAGTGGCCCGTTAAATGGGACACCCTGTATAGACGTATTACTTTGTTTAAAAAACTTTTCTCTGGAAAACTTAATGTTAGGTTTCTAGGAGGTGAGTTGAAGTTGTTCGTGCTTCAATTAAAAGTCTGGTTTTATTAATAGTTTAGGGGTTCTCACATCCTTATAATATTCAAGAACATTTAGTAAAAATACCTAAAACAATCAAAATGTTGGTTGACTGGATTAAAAAAAAACTTATTGATTTTAAAAGTTTATTTATTATCGACGTTTCGTTCACCTCTGGTGTCCCACTCCAGGATCTGAATGGAAAAAAACAAACAAAGAAAGAAACTACAATTACAAATATGTAGTTAGAATAATAGAGAGTTAAATAACAGAAGCATTATAGATTAGAAGAATAAACGAAATATTAACCAACACAAAAGTAAAAATAAAACAGAAATACAACACTAAAAGGAGAGGTAGAAGGGAAAAAATAAATGAATAATTATAAAGTAAATAAACGAATAAATATAAAATGAATATATAAGAGGAATGCTTCTCTTACTACGATAAGAGAAGGTAAAAATGAGTGAGAGGTGTAAAAGTTGGTGAGTATAATTTACAGGCGGGGGCCTTTTTTAATGAAGCGGAAAATGTTGTAGGAGGAGGAAGTGATGACGCCCTTGAATTTTGTAGTTGATGTAGTTAGGATTGAGGTTAATGTTCAGAAAAAACCGTCACATAGTTGGAATAGGTGTTTAAGATAGACACATTATGGAAATCAAAGGAATGGGCGAGGGTAATTGCTTGTTTCGTGAGGGCGGTAGTCACGTTTTTCCAGATACGTCCAGTTCAGGTTGTCTAAGTCTCTTTCGAAGTGCTATTTTGATTCACCAATGTAATAAGCGTTACAGTTTGGTGCAGCAAAGTATACTGTGAACCGAAATCGTTTGGTCATAGCGTAAGAATTGAAGCTGTCAGGTATTAAATGAATGTGGTCTGGCCTGACAGTCAGGGAGGGGTCGTCAACAGTTGATATAATATAACTTTCAAAGTAAAAAAATTTTTTTTTTTGCCCCAGCCAACCAATATTTTGTGTTTTTTATTAACAACGGCCAAACATAACAAAATATGTAATTTTAAGATAATTTTGTCGATTATAATATTAATCAGATTTTGTTTTTCAGCTTGTAAAATGTCATTAAGTCAAATTGAAATGGACGAAGCAACATTCCGTTGGATGTTGAATGAAGATGAAATGGCTACAGATAAACTTTCCGAAGGTATAAGAAAATTTGCAGCAGATTCCAAAAAGCTTTCACAACTATTAGAAAATATTATTTTAAATAAAATCTAAATCATTCCTGGAATTTGTTGTTTTAAGAGAAAATTTTAATTTTTGTATTATATTTTTGTAAAAGATTTCAAAAGTTTGTCAAAAATGGAGTGATATTGGGAGAAAAAATAAATATTTCCCGAAATTTTGTATGAAAATTTATTTAACTGCCCTTATTTATTACAGTACTCCTAGTGAGAGGAAGTATTGCGACCGACCCAAACTTTCGAAATTGAGTTTCGGAAATACATGTTTTGAGCGACTGCTCTGACATCTCTGTCCAGCACTCAATCACACACTGACTCGTCTCTCATTTACGCTTATCTCTTTGCGGGCCACTTACCCCACCAGCCGCACCGAGGCTCCCCCGCACAACAATCCGTTCCCCGTCACAATAACCCCCGGTTTCCAAAAGCGGCCCTCCTCTTGAAAAGGACGCTTTTCCCGGGAGCATTCCGAAGAAGAACCGGTGCCACCCCTATCCTTCATTCGTTGCTGCTGTCGATGTTGCAAGCCTCTCCAGCTGGCTGGCTGGCTTCTACGGTTGTTGCGATGGTGGTACCAGGCGGCATCCGTAAATGACCAGTGATGGGTTCATACCAGTGTCCTGCTCTCTTTGGCGTCGTAGATGTTGATGGTGGCAGTATATTACAGGGGTAATCACCAGAATGGCCACCAGGATCAGGCCGCTGACAGCTATACCACTCGTCACCAGCTTCCGCTGCACCTGGGCCTCTTTCCATTTCTGGGCCGTGCCATCAATACCCTTACACTAGTGGCGATGCTGACCTCCTCTTCGTCTGGTAGATTCATTACGTCTTGTGGATTGGCCGCCGATGCGACAACCTCAGAAATGAGGCCTCCCTCTGTCTCATTTAGGATGGTTGTCCCCCCAGTCCTACTTCGGTATGATTTGATGAAGTAAGTTCCAACGAGTTGTTCCCCGCCTGTTTGGTAGTAGTTAATAGTGTTGGGAAACGCATGGTACAGTCCTCTGCCACTCTTATCATACCCACGCCAGCCAATATTCTATCAGTAGTTCTCCCTGGCCCATGGTCTCGGCAGTAGTAGGACCAACGTGTTGGTTGCGATAGACTATAAATCCAGATGCCCTCCTGAGCGTACCATATCCAGTAAGGCTGGAAGTTTTCCTTGACGACCTGAAAGGTGCACCAGGGTGAGCGCTGGCCGGATACTCCCAACATCAGGTCCATCACGCATGATGCAATTCCCCTATCACGAAGGGCGAAGCTAGTAGGACAGATCCAGAGGGTCTTCCATCTACACTTTTTGATTTAGCCTGCTTTCCCACAGGCTTCCTTTTGACACCACTCGTTGCGATACTATAAATCCCGCCACAGCCTCTGATTCCTCAGAGCCTTCCACAATTATTACCAACCGCCTCCACGGTCGCGCCGCGCGTTCGGGACAATCTGGCATGTACCGGGAGGTACCTTCGCTTCCCGGGGAATGATAGCGTTTCCGATGGTAACGCCAACACTTACTGCTCGCGGTCTCTAGAGGTCGTGACCTCCACAGTCAAGGGCAGCATTTCATCCCCCTCCGGTTTCGGATCTCCAGCATCTGGGAAGGAGCCCTGATTGTGCTTCTCATCCGGTGAATTCGACAACGTGATTGGGTCTCCCGCCGTCATTTGCATCACCAAGGGGAGCACGTCACCCTCCCAACTATCCTCGGAGTCTTCCGGTGCGGTCTAGTGAAAGCAATCGGGTTCATCATCAATGTGGGAAGGTGTGAAGTCAGCTGGCCGTGACTCTGGCGCCGGCCTAATAAGAGCGGACTGTCCTCGCTCCGCCGACCGCTTGCTTACCGGGCTGCCCAGCAGGTTTTAATCGATTGACATGAACGAGCATTGTTCTCCCGATGGTTACTCGATCCGGTAGTTTACCGGAGGCAGTACTTCTACGATTGTGCAAGGCCCCTTCCAAGGTAAGTGGTACTTCCGCGCATGTCCAGCCTGCACTGCGGGTCTCCCGCCGTCCTTTGTACATCCTGTGTAATACATCCTTTGTAATTTAGCGATGGTTCTTTCCTGACCGGGGTGCCCTGCCCGACAGGCATCATAGTTCAGTTGCAGGATCTGGGCCCTTAAGCTTTCAGATACCAATATTTTCTGGCCTTCCCACAATAGGATTCCCCGGCCGTCCTGAACTACCTTCTCACTACGTTGTAACCGTAAGCGCTCGAACGACTTTTTTTTGTTCCTCCAAAAGTTGACTCAATCCATAGTCGCCATTGTCCGCTGCACGCCATTTACGGCCCAACTAAGAGCGTCCGCGTTTTGATGCCTAGTCCCAGGTTTGTGCACGACAATGAAAGTGTATTCTGCTAAGCGTAGCGCCCACCGTATAAGTCGGGAGGAAGGGTCCTTCAACGAGAGCAGCCATTTCAAAGCCGCGTGGTCCTTTATTAACGTGAAAGGGCGTCCTAACAAATCGCAGCGGAATTGGCGGATGGCCCAGACGGCCGCTAAGAACTCTTCCCTTTCAGTAACTGAGTAGTTTCGCTCTACATTACTCAGTTGTCGGCTGGCGTACGCCACGGGTCTCTCGTGGCCATCCTTCTGCTGGGATAGCACTGCGCCTACTGCCTATCCTGAGGCGCCTGTTGCCAGAATGAAAGGCTCAGCGATGTTAGGGTAGATGAGCACTGATTCCGACTTGAGGGCGTCTTTGAGCGAGACGAATGCACGTTGCTGGGTCTCGCCCCACTCAAACACGTGCTCCTTACACAATAAGGTCGTAAGGGGCTGAGCGATCATCGCTTATCGGTCAATAAAGCGGCGGTTGTACCCGGAGAGGCCCAAAAACCCTCGCAATTCCCGGATGTTGGTTGGGGGAGGAAAACCCCGGATCACATCGATTTTCTCTCGATCGGGCCGTACTCCGGCTTCCGACACGAGGTATACCGCACTTTCGTTTGAGAAAATGAGCATTTGGCCAGATTTAACTCGAGGTTGGCCCGGTCGAGGAGGTTAAGTACCTGATCCAGTCGTTTCGCATGAGACTCCAAATCCGAACTTAATATAGTAATATCATCGAGAGATACGAAGCAGCTTATACCCTTTACCTCGGACAAGACCTGATCCATGACCTGCTGAGACGTCGCCGGGCATTCACCAGACCGAAAGCCATGCGTTGATACTCATAATGGCCCCCATAGGTGGTAAAGGCCGTCTTCTCTTGGTCTTGGGGACGGATATGGATCTGATAGATCTCCACCTTTTGCGTCTAAAGTGGAGAACCACTTACTTTGGCCTAAGTTTTCCAGGTTTCTTGTATCAGGGGTAGAGTATAGGCGTCCGTACGCATAACCTCGTTTAGACCCCGAAAATCTGTACAAAACCGGAACCTCCCTTCCCCGACCAGACTTTTCTTTTTCACCAGAACCACCGGTGCTGACCAAGGGCTATCTGACGTTGATGATAAGGCACGGGTTCTATTTTGTGTAGGACCGGCCACGTACACCCTTGATCATCCGGCTCCTCATAGGTGGTCAAATGTTGAAGTAGCACCCTTCTCACTGGTTTCGCATCGTGCGCGTTTAAATGGGCTAGCTTGTCCGACACCTGGTCTAGGAGGGATTAGGGGTCCGGGTTCGGCAACTCCACCGCGAGCACTGACTTCGATATCGTCGGCAAGGGCTGACACATCTCGACTGACGCCATCACCTGCCTAGCCGGGAGAGAAACCGGGGCTGTCTACAGGTTCACGAGCTGCAAATGTACAACTCCGTCCTTCACCTTATCTATACACCGTCCCATTCGGATCCCCTGGAATAGCTGCAGTGCCGGCTCCACCACTACTTCCATACCTTCACCCATTTCCACCCGACTCTCTACCAGTTGTTCACAAAAGGGGGGAATTGTTAGTTTCCGAACCAACCTCACATGGTGATTTCCAGTAGGGTGCTGATTTCTTATTCCGAGTTCTGATATCGGACCCTGATTTCTTACCTCCCACTTTGCGAGCCCACGCATTCAACCAACTGTGCAAAGCTTTCGGGGCACTTCTGTATCGTTTTCGGTTCCTCATTCTATTGTTTTTTAGATTAAAGCCTTTATAAAGACAGGAAACTTTGTCAAAACGTTGGCATAACTGAATGTTTCTTTCTTGACCGATTCTCATCAAATTTCTTCATAACATAATTCATCAACGGTCAACAAATACTTTTATATTTTATTAAATACATTTTACAATTAAAAAAAAAAGAATCAGAATTTTTTGGAAGTTCCAGGTTTTTCATATATATCGACATCTTGAACGTTGTCTTCACCCAGATCGCATCTTGATTCTAGCATGTTATCTAGAACAATAGAGGAAATATAGTTAGTTCTGCTGCCTCTGAGTCAGAATAGTTAAAGCTTTGACTTGAAATTCAGACCCTTTATGTGTGAGTGGTCAAAAAACTCTACAAGACACTATGCCAAATTTGAAGAAAATCTATTAACCGGAAGTGCAACTTCTAAGCAGGATTTTATGGAGTTTTGGGGGAATCGGTGACTTTATATTTCCAAATGTTATTTGAGGTTTGTTCGTTTCTCGTTCTCTTCTAGGGAACATTGGGTCGCCTGGTGTGATACCTAATAATTATTTCCGGTGTTATGTGGAAGGTTTCAGAATGGATGGTAGGTCTAGAGCTGCGGGTCTATTTTCAGACAGGAAGGAACAGGAATGGGTCACTGTTTTCAATGAAATCTTGGCACATTGAGACCAGAGGAGAATTAATAGCGCAAAAAAAGCTGGTTGGGAAAGCCCTCACCCTCATAAAGAAGGGAAGTTTTTCATACTAGACCTAAAGAGTTTGCACAATAAGCCCCTACTGGCTGCAGACAGTGATCCACCCGATCTTCTACAGGCAGCTAGCTATATGTCATGTCCTTTTCAGGACATGGAGACTTCAATTCTCATGTCTAACCCGTATTATGAACGTGGAACAGTGGGCACGGGAGTTGACAACGTTGGTATTTCAATGTCTCCTTGTATAACGAAGAGAGAAGTCCATTGGAATTCAGTTTGATTTATGGAAGGCAAGCAGCTTCGGTATCCTAGCTGAGTCAGTACCTTAACACCATCCAGCCAATGTGACCAAAGATGTCCTCCTGATGAGGACACGCCAGAAGGCACACAAAGGCCACGCACTTGGAGGTCAAAGCTAGGGCCAACAGCGTTATTAATTAAACGAAAAAAAAATTCTCGACTCCTTGATTCATCCGTAGGAATAAGATTAACTTAAAAATGAATCACCCGCTAATTTTCTTTTTAAATTTATTATAGTAGCATTTTTCTTCTGCAGCACGCTAAGAAATTTTGTATACAGCGTATTTTCCAGATTTAATTTTTCCTCGACACATTGCTGGAAGTTTCTCCGCCCTTGTGGCCAATTCTAAAAAAAAAAAAAAAAAAAAAAAAAAATTAAATATTATTTTTATTTATTTATTTGCTTATAGAAAATTTACATAGCAAAGACCTAGGTTTAAATGATCAATTAACAAACATCATAAATCAAAACAAAAGATTGCATAAATCACTGAGAAGAAAAGAAGAAAATATATAATGTATAAATATATGTATATCTATATATATACGTATAATGTAAATTTATATAACACATATAATAAAATTAAAATGCAATAAAATAAAAAAAATCTAGTGTGAAACACTCATATAACTTTGTCTTACTGCAGTAACTTTACAAAATTGCAACCGACAAGTTTTTAGTTAGTACAGCAAATTTAATGAAATTCGTCGGTGTTTTTTATGGAGGAAATCGCAAAAGCTGAAAAACCTGGTCAGTAAAAAAGCACTTCCGGTTCACTGATTTTCTTGAAAATCGGAATTTTGTCCATCTGTTTATTTCTAATTAATTTTGTTTAGATGATAGAATTGTATAATCAACTATGACAGCACTTTAGCGGAAATCGTCACCCCCTCACCAATCACCAAAAGTCCCCTTAAATGAACTGGCCGGAGAAATGTTTCAAATAAATATAGTAGCTCATTGTTTGTGTAACTGATATATATTTTTATGGAGAAAATCACAAAAAACTGAACAACAAAACATTTGGTAAAGTGGCGCTTCCGGTTGACCGATTTTTACGAAAAGGTTATTCTCAGGTCTCCTGGTAGCACTTTAAAGAAATATTAAGTTTCAACATTCTGCGATTTTCTTTTTTGAGATATGCTCCCCATCCCCACCCCCACACACGGACCAATGGCTAAAAACCACTTTTTTGAACTCAGGTGACCTCAAAACGGATATATCCGGTAAAAACTCAATTTCGAAAATTTGACACCATTACAATACTTCCTGTAACAGCAGTTAGAGAAAGTAATCATACTAAATTTTTACTCCTATACTGATTAAATTTTAACGAAATTAAGATAAAATGAATTTTTTGAAAGCTTGCAGAGGGAAAAGAGATACTTACGACTAATATATCGCTAATGCATCAGTTAATAATCAGTTGCAATTAATTGATGCATCAGTTCCAATTTATATCTCAGAGAACATGAGTACAGAAATATATAATCTCTATCTGAAAGGAAAAGATTATATGAAGGCTATTATAATTAATTTCCTTTAGTATAGATATGGCATTCTTCGTACGAGGAAAACTCAAGGAAACCCGGCCATCAATAATAAGAACTCAAAAAAGATCTATTTCCGTTAGAGAGAGGCTCAGATAGAGATGAAGGTGGTAGTGAAATTTTCTCTATTGAAGGTGATTCGGATATCCCGCCAGCTGATTCTGATAGATCTGGCAAGAGTTACAGCAAAAAAAAAAAAGCGAAAAAATAAAAACTGGAAGTCCCAAGAGCAAAACACTTCCAAAAAAAGTAAATATTACATGCAATCAGGCATTGAAGATTGGATTTTGGAATATGACTGGCTTCGGAACTCTATTCAATTTGTGTGCTGCGGAGATATACTACTTGATTGGGTTAGATATTATATGTTTAATGGAAACCTGGCTTCATTCTGAACTGACGGCTGTACCTTCTGTTTTTTTAAGATTTCAACTGTTACTGGTCAAAGGCGGTGAAACATCTAACGTGGGAAGAGCGAGTGGAGGCTTGGCTGTATTCATTAAGAAGAGTTCAAGTGTCAAGTGACACCGGTGGTGTCTAATGAAAGGTGGATCTGTCTCTGGTAAAATTGAATCTCATTCTTTTATTTTGGGTGCAGTGTATTGGAGATCTGGTCATTATTTTGATAATTTTACTGATTTATTTTTATCCGACTTAAAAGCAGTCTTCTAATCTAAAAGATTCACCCCGATTCTAATTTAATTATTGGTGGGGATTTTAAGGTCCGTTTAGGTGAACTTAACTCCTTAGATGAAGCCGTTTTTCTAGTAGATTATCTTCTGATAAAATAACCAATCATAGAGGGTCCCGCTGGGTAGATATAATGGAAAATTTAGGACTATTTTTGTGTAATGCCATGTCAATGGGAGACAGACCAGGTTAAATATAATTTATTGGTAAACAGGGGTGCAGTGTAGGGGATTTAGTCTGGACTTCTACAGGTTTGATTGATTATATTAGTAATTTTCAAATAAATAATATCTCGCCTATAAGTGATCATCAAGTCTGTGTTTTAAAGATAAATTTTCAATTAAAATGTAATAATTTCAATTTAAATAATGATACTAATATTTGGCGTATAAACAGATGTAAAACGAATTTAGCTAAATTTAATGTGATTCTCAGCTTATCAGATAATGTTTACTTTAGTACTACATCTACCGAGGAATTTTATGATATTTTATATCAACTTTACAAAATTGTTTATAAATTTCAGGAATGCTATATTTAAAGCGTACTTATAATAGTTCGGAGAAAAGTAGAAATACACCCTGGTTTAATTTTGAATGTGTTAATGCGAAACGGGAATTAAGCAAACAGAACAAAAATCTAATTAAAAAAAATTATAGGACTGATGTATTGGAGCAAATTTGTAAATGTAAATGTAAAAATTTGATAAAATTGTGTAAAGCTTCTCAACTTGAAGAGATTAAAGCCAAATTACATAATGTGCGCAACCCATCGGATTTTTGGAGTATAATATTAAAATTTCGCATTAAAAATAGTGTTTCTAATTCTATACCTATTCATGATTGGGAAGTGTATTACGAATCAATCTGTGTGCCATTACTAAAAAATGAGAACTCATATTTCGGTTTCTTATGTCTCGAGTTGCATGATGAAATTTCACTTGATGAAAATTTAAAATTAACAAAGCGGTTGGGCTGGATTATGATACCCAATGCTGCCACCTGCTTGGGAACATTATTTATTGCATTTATTAAATAAAATATGATGTAGTGAGGATATTCCTTCTACTTGGGCTAAAATAAAACAAATTATTATTTAAATCAGATAATAAGATAGATCCAGGTAACTATAGAGGTATTTCGATTTTTAACACTGTAGTAAAAATTTTAACTTCAATTTTATATATTAGGCTTAATACCTGGGCTGAAAACAATCAAGTTAGTCCAGAAGAGCGAATTCGGAACGGACGAGGTTGCACGGACGCAATATTTACACTTTGCTCAATTATTAACATTCAATTATATCACCAAAAAAGGAAAGTTTGGGCTACATTTTTTGATTTAAAGAAAGCATTCGACTCTGTCATAATATTTTATGGCATAAATTGTTTAAATTGGGCGTAAGTGTGAAATATATTAGATTTTTAGATGTATTTTATTAGATGTATGAATACGCGTCGGTGGTTATATCTGACAAACTTTCTAATGAAATTCCTGTTATAGCCGCGGTTTTGCAGGGTTCTTTCCCCTTTAATTTTCAATTTATTCATTTCCGATTTAATGGATTACTTCAAAGCCCAAGGAGCCCAAGGTTTAAATATTTACAATAATAGAGATCTGATATTACACTTATATGCAGACGATATAGTTATTTTGGCATACTCATGAGCTGGCGCCCAATCAAAGTTGAAAATATTAGGGAAATATTGCGAATTAAATAATTTATCAGTTAATGTTAAAAAAACTAAAATAGTCCCACTTCATAAAGGTCGTTTGAACAAGCATAAAAATTTTACTTTTAACAATAATAGCATAGATTGCGAAAAATCATTCACATATCTAGGTGTTCCTATGTTTCGTCAGGAAAATTCACGCGAACGGGAGACATTTTTCTTAAAAAAGCCAATTCGGCGATTTTAGAAATTCTGAAACATTGTAAATCGAACTGTTGACCAAAGTGCAGTTATTTAATTCCATGTGGGGCATACAAGTGTTTAGAGACGATTGAACGGTGTCAATTAAACTTTCTAAAAACATTTCTCCACCTGCAGAAAAATATCCCGAACTGCTATGTTCGCCTTGAAATTGGTAGAATCCATTGTAAATTTCGAGTGTTTAAAAAAATGTATCAGTGGTGGCTTAAATTACTGTCTATGCCAGATAACCGTTTACCGAAACTGCTATTTTAAACTATTAGGCCTCATGCAATCTACTTTGATTCCTTTTTAATTGGGCCTACGAAATGAGAAATATTCCGTTTTCTGTAGGTCTTCTCAATTATAGGAAGGGCAACACGTGGACATGATGAAGAAAGAAAAACTTAATACTTTCAATAACTTGAAAACCATTTAATTAGTAAAGATATAAATTCAGTTTTAAATTCATCATACAACCAGATTTACCGCTTTACCGCTAGTACTCTTCACGGTTGCGAATCTTATTTAAAATTTAATTGTAATATAACGAAATTAAGACTTGTATCCCAACTTAGAATGCAAATACGAAACATTGTAATATTTATTTCAAAGGTAAAAATATCAATTTCATTAGGATGAGAACTGTAAATTTTGTTTAAACAATAAAAAGGATGTCATACTATATTTCATATTAGAATGTCCGGCGTATTTAATATATATAGAAATAAACATTTAAAAAGATTTATAAATAAAGTTCCAAACAAAACAGATCAGCTGATACAACTGTTAACAATAGATACAATAGATAAATTGAATGGTTTGTTTGTATACAGTGTACATAGTTTAAATATAAGAAATTTACGATTTGGTTTATTTTATTCTAAGATGGTTTTTTTTTTTTTTTGCTTGTTGTTCAGTTGTATTTTGTTTTGATTTATACATAATAGTCTGCTTTTCTTCTGTACGAAGATTTTGTAATTACCTTAGTTTCATTTATTCTTATAGTTAAATTATGATAATGTAATCTGCATAATCTTGTTTTATTGTATTTTTTTTTTTGTTTTTGTTAATGTCCAAACTTATGGCTATAGGATTTATTCCTTATGAGTCAAATAAATATATTCTATTCTATACTATTATAAGACATACTACTTCACACTTGTGTACTGTTAGTATTATTTATGGATGGATTAAATGAATACCTTAGATAATTTAAAATAGAAACTTTAATTACTGTATTTTACTTAAAACATATCCACTTATTTTATTAATTTTTAAATTAAATAATTTTTATTTTGTCTTGTACTTTGGTTTCAAGAATGTGGGGTTACCCTTAATGTGGAGTTGTTCGTTAGACAACAATTTCACTAGGCGAACTTTATGCCTTGGATCAAGCTCCCATGCTCGACTTCCAGGAAGAGATGCTTGAAAATTCATGGAGTTTTTCCAATAATAAAAAGATTGCTATTTGGGGATCCAAAGTTAGAAGAGTAAAATGTTCCCATCCCCTTCGAAGTACGGGGAAATGGTTAAATCGTAAGAAGCTTAAGACAAAGCTAAGTACCTGATGCCTAAAATCTCTCAAACCCAGAGCACCTATAGAGCTATTGTGGGCAAAGTAAAGTGAGAGATCGAGAGGGAGACTTGAGTGCTAGAGAGTGGTGATCCCCACCTGCGGACTCCTTTACCTGGAATATCCCTAGCGAATGTATGATTAAGAAATACAGCTTCACTAAGAAGTTTTCTTTGAACTGGGGACCAAGAAAGAGTGGAGCGATGGATTCGCTCTGGTGGGTATCAATGTTCATGCCATTAAATGGTACATAGACGGGTCTATGACTCTCGAGGTAACTGAGGCGGGGGTAGTTGGGCCAAGCACCAAACACCCGGAACCCATGGGTTTCCAGCATTCTCCCAAACGGAGATATACGCAATTGGAAGGCGCATTCAATTTAACCTCAGGCATCAGGAGATTGTAATCTTTTCTGGTAGTCAGACAGCCATTATTGTATAGTATTGAGCTCCTTTGTTATCCCTAGAGCCCTCCAGGATATAAGATTCCTCAGGGACTTAACTTGGTGGGAGTGCTGTAGGCTAGCCTACGGCATCGAAGGGCATAGCACAACAGACCGTGTATATTGTAATGCAACAGGCCCCTTCACCAAAAAAGGTTGAGGCAAAACTAAGTAAACAATAACCGTGCCTGAGGCCTAAAATCACTCAAACCAAGAGCATCTTACTGAGCTACGTGTGGACAAAGTAAATTGAGAGATCTCACAATAAGGTCTCGAACCGACTCGAACATTCGCTGATGGTTCAAGAACCACACAATGTACGAATGTGGAACTTTAGAGGAAAGTTTAACCTTACTGCTCCCCCCAGAACCACCAGAAAATCAATTTTCCCGGGAAAATGTTTCACATAAAAGTGATAGAAATTTATGTGTGTAGGTACTACATGAAATTTAAAGAGAATCTTTACAGCCTTTAAAAAAAAAATCCAAAAAACTGCAAAAAAAACTTCAGTAAAGTCGCACTCCCGGTTGATGGATTTTGCCCGAAACCTTCGCGCCATGTGACACGTGCATGTGCAGTTGTAGTACCTAAAATGAACATCAAGTTTGAGCTTCGTGCGGTTTTTCGTTTTTGAGATATTTTGTTAAAACACATACTATGTACACAAAATTCAATTTCGGAAATTTGACAAGATCGCAATACTTCCTCTTACAAAGAGTAAGAGAAAGTAAGAAAACGAAAAATTGCAGGAAGTTTAAACTTGATGTTCCGTTTAGGTCCTACCACTGCATCTGATTCGAAGGTTTCGAGCAAAAAGTATCAACCAGAAGCGCAACTTTCCTGTTTTTTTTCAATTTTTTTTTGTGACTTTCTCGAAATTGGACCGGACGTTTTCTTTATATTTCGTATATTATCAATACATATAAATACCTATTACTTTTATTTGACACATTCCCATCCAAATTCCAAAGAAAATTCTGTGATCTTACCGTTTTTCATTTTACAATTTTCCTGCTGAAGTTTGTCAATTTGTTCTCTCAGTCTTAAGAAGTTGGTAGACAATGGTTCCAACATTTCAATAAACACTTCGCAATCTGTTATCTCAAATCACAATTAAACACAAAAAATTCAAATAATGATATTAACTTACAGTAGAATACTGTCATTATATTAATACTGGGACCATGGAAGAGGGCAGAATTCGGGCACCAGAGTAGCTCAAAACAACTCAGCAGCAGCAATTACCTGCTTCTGTAGCTCAGGTTCACACTGATGTTGAATGAAATACACACGGAATATAATTATAAAGGTGACAATATTTCTTTAAATAAGAGATAGTAGGACGCTACAAGTTGGTTAGCACCCGAGGCAGGAAATGGTTGAATGTGATTACACTGTAGTCCAGAAGACAACGCCAATCTCATTGAATAAATCTCAAACCTAAGTGACACCGAAACCTAAACCCTTCTAAAATCTTTTTTTTTGTCGGAAAAATGCTTCAAATAAAAGTGATACTTTTTATGTTGTGCAGTGAGCATTCAAACTTTAATGAAAATCGTGGTCACCGTTTTAGAGGAACTGTCAAAAAACCGAAAAAATTATTCATTAGTTGCACTTCCAGTTGGTGGACGTTACCCAAAACCTTCGTGCCTAATGGGTGGTAGTACCTAAACGGAATAAGAGCTTTCTACGATTTTTCGTTTTTGAGATATTTTGTTAACACACAGATACACACACATACACATACATACAAACCATTCTCTAAAAACATTTTTTTAGTTCTCAAGGGACATCAAAACATATATTTCCTCTGACAGCTCAATTTCGAAAATTTGACACGATCGCAATACTTGATAGGTTTATATCTGAGCAATTAGCATTCAAAATTTGAAGCGAAATCGTTAGAGCGAGTTTCGAGATGCGGTGATGGTAACTAACAGGAATATTATGTTCCAGCTTCTTGTATTTTTTTTGATACCACAGTTGGCTACCCTTGGGGCAGATAAGACAAGTGAGCCACTTACGGAGTTAGCCACTCAGTCTAAATCTTATTGTGCTCTACTATTGCTTATTTAGAGGCTCACTTTGGTGATCACAGGGCTACTGCGGGGCGGTCGAGGAACGTAGCTACAGAGCACTCAGCCTGATAAGCATTACTGAAGCTTTACTGATGCTCTAAACAGCATACCACCTTGGAGAGTCAAAGGACTTCAGCTGGGACGAGGAGATTCTTGAGCCCCTCAGTTTGCTAAACCGCCACTGCCAGAAATTAAAAAGTCCGTTAAGGTCTTATAAGTTAACTAAATATAATATATTTACTTTGGTGAATACAAATAGACCATAGATAATTGATAAATCCTCGTTGACAACTTTAAACCATGTAAGCGTTCCATCCTCAAAGACTAGTTTAAAATGTTTAGAATTTTCCGGATCGAATAACGTTCTAAAGGTGCTTTTGTAATCATCATAATCCATTCCTAATGTGCTGAGGCAGGTGGAAGTATTATCCAAGGTTATCTAACAATAACAGAAAGTAAGCCTTAGCTTATTAGAAACATGCTGTGTGTTTGGCAATATTCTTATTAAAAAGCAGGGTTTGTTTGTGTATAGCATACGAGTTAATAATTCAAAGTCCATAGAGAGTTCATACAGTAAGATACTTTAATTTCTGGACAGTCTTACTTATTAGCAAAAAAAATATAATAAAATGTGGTCTAGAAATTTCACAATAAAAACATTTTATTTATTTAATCAATAATATGATGAGAAGGCTAAAAGAAAAGTCCACTTAAGTTAACGTGTCAAAGTTAATGTCACAAAAATATCCGGACAAATAATTCCTTCTGTCTAATCTAAATATATACTGATAAAAATGAATCAAGGGTTAAATGAATTCTCTTACAAATATCAATGTAAAAAAATAAGCCGTCGCAGAAATACAATATCTTTAGAATTAAGAAAAATAATTATTTATATGCGTAACGATTAAAGAACCATTCGTAAAATAACACTTCTTTTGAGTATTAGTAAAAGTACAGGAGGGGAAATAATGAAAAATATGAAAATGACAATAGAATCGCCCCTACAACAAGGGCACCCAAAATTACTAGCTCACTGTGATAAGAGGCACATCCTCAAAACAGTGAGGGAGGACCTAAGGTTAAGTGCTCCAAAAATTCGATCTGAACTATGAAATATTTTGGTACTGATGTTTGTCGCCAAACAGTACGAACAGCAATAAAATAACAGGGTTGTAATTCAAAGTCTGTTCGCAAAAAATCTTTTATTAATGAACTGAATAGGAAAAAACGTTTTAAGGTTAGCAGAAGAAAAGGTCACAAAAGATGTAAAGTATTGGGACGAAGTAATATTCTTAACATATTTTCTTTAGAAGGAAAGGTAAATGTATGGAAGAAGCCTAATTTCTTCTGAATTCTATAATATTTAAAAAATCATTCAATGTTATTAGCTCAATTTGTAAATAAATGTTTTATTTTTAAACAACTACTCTTTTGTATTTACAATTTTTTTCATAACCATTAATTATAATTGCAATAATTAGTTTGTCCGGATATTTAAGTACTAACACTAGATACTAAAGTATGACTTATGGATAACATAGGCTATGTGTAAGGTTAAATTTTACTAAAAACTTGGGGATCTGTCCCACACTGTAACAACTCAAAGTTGGCAAAATTAAAGTTATATAAAAGTACACTATGTTATGGTGAACGTAGGCTATGTTCTTACTAGAAACAAAAGATTTACCTGTCTGTTTATACTACACAACTGTAACAACTCAAAGTTGGCAGAATTACGGACATAATCACTAAATAAATTTATTAAATTAGGAATTACTTACCTGACTAATCCATGCAGATTTAAAACCAATTAAAGTCAAATCTATGTAATCATTGTGCCAGACACTAATAAGTTTATAGTTGTATTTAGTTTCGATATCTAGAAATTCACGTATCAGATATTTTTCCATTTTAAGAACTGTTGACACATAGATTTTTTCTATTTTATAAATTTATAAAAATGATAACTTTGTCATTCCCGCCTTTACAAGCTTACTTAATGCTGTTATAAAACCCTCTCCATCCTGCAGGTTAGACCATAAGCTTAGTAAGTCCGATGAGATGTTTGTACAATGAACAGCGAAGTTTTTAAAGAAAAATAATTCTTTGTTGCTCTACGTTTCGGGTACCATTAGTGCCCTTCTTCGGGAGCTCTGCAAAATTTATTGGAGAAAATACATTATTGTACAGTATTGTAGAAACGAAGAAGTGCACAGATTTATACCAAAAAAAAAAATTTTTTAATTAAAGAAATATTAACAGAAGAAATTATAAAACAGAAGTGACAGAAGTAAATTAAATAAAATGATAAGAACAATGAGTGAAAATAAAACTGATAAAGATACCTTTAGGGTAGGAGGGGAGTGAACGTTGAGATTGAAATGAAGAGAGTATTTTTTTTTTTAATTTAAAAAACTGTTAAAAGGTAGGAGGGATAAGAAAAATGTTTGTAGTGTGGCGCGGCAATTTCAAATTTGGAAGAACAAATTACTGCCGATTATCTTTTTTTAGGGTTAGAAAAATATTGTTGTAAGTTGAAGCTCTGATTTCTTTGTCTTTTCTAAATCAGATAGAATTCGAATGGAGGTGAATTTTAAAGATAATCAACTAAGAGAGCACTAAGAAGCCAATCGTCACCCGTGGCTCTGCCCCGTACCATGGGAAGGCTACAACAATCGGATTTCGCTCGGTTCCCCAAGATGACCGCTATCGCACATATTATGTTTTACCACCCTGTACGCATTCAGCCACAGTTATGACGTCACCCAACCCTTCACCACAAGAAGAGAATGATTTGTATAATTTTCCCAAAGATTAAAATATCTATTTAATTAAGTATTGTGCATAAATATTGTTTAATAGTGATATCATATCTTCTATGATATTATATATGTATATTCCTAGCCTCAAATATATATAAAAGGGCATTCTAAATCGTTATAATAATTACTTTTTATTACCGTCTATATGTAACTGTACACTGTTTTAATTTGTAAATAAAGTCTTTTTTTGTGACTTAGTAAATTTCAATTGTTTAATTCTCGACGCACATCTCTTCTCGGCTTGGGACACTTAAGGGGTATTAGGGAAGGATCACTAGGATGGGAAGAGGAGGGGCAGAGTCAGAGAGGTTTATTCTGGCCCTGATCGTCATTTCCCTGTCAGCCACCTCCCGGAGGAGGTGCTCGGATCGCACCACTTAGAGGTGGGGTTGACTTGGGGTGTTACATGAGACAGAGACGCACAAGGCACTCTGCCTTATACCCCTTGCGATCCTAATCCTATATTAGTTGATAAGCCAGGAATTAAAACATCTGGTGAAACAAAGGAAGATGATTGTGATTTATATCCTTCCTGTGCTATTACGCGCAATGAAAATTAAAGAGATGGCGAAAAATCTTATATGTGTCTATCTGATTCCTTCCTTTGCATAATGTTGAATAATAATTCGTGCATCGAAGTGGATAAAATAAATTTGCCTTTTGATTTTGTAAAGAAAAATAATAGTGTAGAAAATAAAATCGAGTTCGTTAAAGAACAAATGAACGATGAAAATATGTGGATGGGTCCGCAATGCTGGGTAACATACGGTATTTTATCCGTCGTAGCATGCATATTCCTTTTGTTCCTGACCGGTTTCGGAATTTCATTAATCGACAGAGCAAATTCACCAAGTTCGTGCAGAGTTCACTTTAACCTCATGTTTCTGTTACACTCACACTTGCTGGTTTGTTGGTCTATATAATATGTTCGGGAGGTTATAAGTGTGACTATGTGTGTGTTTGATGACAAAGTGGAATTATTTATAAATTATAATTAGACATTAGAAAATAGTGTATAATAAATAGCATGATTTGAAGGATATGATAACTAAATTTTAATAGTGGTGTTAGGTATGCTCATTGTGCACAATTTTATCATTTTTATTAGGAGGGGGGGGGAAAAGAAATTTCAGGAGTCTATTGTACATAGGGTTGCCAGGTGAAAAATGTAAATATATATGATTAAGATTTCAAAAATATATCATTTAGGAAAGAAATATACCACATTTTTTTGAAAACTTTATTAAATAAAAACCAACTTAATCTTTCAAAATTTGTTAATTTATAACAAAAATAAATGCACATACAGCTGCGGCCTTAAAATCTTAGACGTCAATGTCATCTGATTGTCAGTTGGTGTACAGCATCCTTTAAGTATTTGTATCCTAAACTTTTAGTTTAGTCATTTTTGACACTTGGCGAGTGCGGAACCGGCGGAATGCATTCGCGTAAGATATGCGTGCGCCATAAACGAGACTCTTATCAACCAATCAGCAATCACTACTTGTTCCCTGATAATTGTGTAGCGCGAGATCAGCGCGCTTATGCGAATTATTATTGTTATCATCGCAGTGCTCGGATAAATATATCATTTTTAGACATATATTTAGAGTCTGATATAATGTATCAATAAGAACAAAATATATCAGGGTGGTATTAAATATATTAGATCTGGCAACCCTAACTGTACAAAGAATAGTATACTGTACTAAAGAAGAAACGCTATGCAAAGTTTATGGACTGTCGAAAGCTTGTATAAATAATAAATAAATGTGATTGTGGGCCCAATGGCCGATATTTATTTATTTATTATCCTATACTGTATATTACTTTATTTTATATTTTACTCATTTTTTTTATCATTGTTTTCCCTTTTCCGAGCTTTGTTTACAATTCAACACAATATTTACGTGTTTCTCATTTAACTTCTGTTCCTTAATTTTTTATTTTTTTCCTTTCTACATTCACCCATCAATCATGTTATTCCGAATTTAGTTAAAATCATTAGTCGTTAGTCAAATTATACTTGCCTAATTCTGTTTCCGGTTAACCGATTTTGGTCAAAAATATTGTCTCAAGTCCCTTCTCCGGTAGAACTTCAACGAAGTATCAAATTTGAACTTTCTGTGATTTTACATTTTTGTGTTATGAACACTTGCACAGACAGAGAGCAATTTCTAAATAAAAACCACACTTCAACGAGTCAGGTACCTCAAAACATGTATTTCCAGCAATACATAAGAGAAACTCTTGCTATTAACTGCACCGAAGTGAATTTTTTGCCACATTGTGATGTTGTTTAGTTGCAATCCCCTCGTTTTTAAGACCAGCCCCCAAGGGAACTCATCTTGAATTAATAATAATAAAACAAAAATTAACGCTATATCCTTTCCGTTAGCAGGAAATTAGAAATATCTAATTATATAATTGCCCCCACTATGAACGTTTTAAATATGTAGACAGAAATAGATTTAAGTATAACCTTATGGGTTAAATTGGGGAAGTTTATTTTTGTATACTGTTACCTTTGCTTGTTATTTTAAAAACGAAGTGTTGAGGTTTTTATTTTTTGTTTAATTTAATAAATTAAATGTTATTTATTTATTTATTGTTTACTTTATTGTTATTAAACAATGATAATGGAGTTTGTTCAGCCAAAGATGAAGAGAAGTGAGTGCATGTATTTACTTGCTAGTCCATTTTTTAATTGTTGAGCTCTAAATTCTAAGTTTTTAAGCTGATAGTTAATTAAGAGAGAATGGATGATTTATTAATTTCGATATTTTAATAAATACTTTAAATTAAATAACGGTTTTTAAATGTTTGGTTAGTAATTTTCTTATTTGTATTGTATTTCTACAAGTTCCATAAACATTTAACGTATAATCATTTAATTAACATCAGTATTGAATAATAATAATACACTTTATTTAAATGAAAATATTACATACAGAAATAAGTAAATTAGTATTACATAGCATGGCATGAAGCCGTCTGCCAGAGTTTGGTTATTAATTTTACATAAAAAGAAAAGCAAAATTGCATATAACAAAGAAAATTACTATTTTGCTATTACTATTTTATTATAATTATTACTTATGAAATTGTAGGTATTAATGATTGGTTTTATTTCTATAATCTAGAGCTTGTTGAACAAATTTTACAAAAACAAGGCAATCAGTTATATTGGAGAGGTAAGAAATAACAAACTGTGATGAAAGTGAACCCATTCCAAAGTATAATTGACGAATATGAGCCAGTGCAGAACATTGACATAAAAAGTGGAACATATCCTCTCGTTCATTTAGATTACACAAGTGGCACCGCTCTTTATCCTGGTCTTTATTGCACCATGGAACACAATTTAGATTGAGTAATTCACCCCTTATTTTGAACAATAGACTCAAATCTTTAAGATTAACCTCTTCATTTAGACCAACATTATATGTAGAGAGATCCCTATTAGTATCCAACAGCTCTTTATAAAGAAGGAAACGATCAGACTTCAGAGCACGACTCACAGACTCCTCCCGATCACTTGTTCTGATTTTCTCTAGCAAGTCTGAAGCATAAGTTTTCCAGTCTGATAAATTATCTAGACTAAAACTGAATTCTAGTGAGTATTTCTGCAAAAGATCCGACCAGCATTTAAACCATAGAATATTCTTTTTAACAACTTCTGAGGCTGCAATCTTCGTTAAACGGGAATCAGGAGAAGAAAAAATTTTAGTGCAATATTTAATATGAAGACTTAATGTGAAGAAAAAAACTGTGTTGATGGAGCCCTCAAGATGAATTATGTAGTTAGGAGTAAAACTGGGCAAAGCAAACACTTTTTTAACAAAATATCTTTGAAATTTCTCTAATTCTTCATAACGCTGGTAGCCCCAGACTTGGGCAGCATAACACAATATTGACCGCTGTACAGTGTTGAAGACTTGATATTTGGATTTTAATGGAACTTGATTGTGAAAGAGAAAGCGGGACCAGACCCTATTCAGCCCTAACATAGCTTGTGATATTTTGTCATTCAAGTGATGACGAAAGGAAAGGCGAGATGTTAAAACAACACCAAGATATTTATAAGAATTGGTGACCTCTATTAGTGGACCTTTATATCTCCATTTTTCTAAGGAACCAAGTCTTCCGCCTTTCCTGAAGACAACCACTTTCGACTTGCTTAAATTTACTTTTAAGTTCCACTGGGCGCAATACTTTTGTAAAGAATTGACATGCCATTGTAAGCCTGTTGGGCTATCGGAAATGAGGACCACATCGTCCGCGTACAATAGCGCTTTGACTTTAGTATCACCCACGGAGACTCCACCCTCTAGGGTGTCAGGTAGGTCGTCAAGGAATAGAGAAAATAATAGTGGGCTTAAAAGGCAGTGTGTCTTACTCCTCCTGACACACCAAAAAAATCAGAAATGTCCTCTCTCCCTCTCACCGCAGAGCACGAATTGGAGTACAGCAGGTTATTTAAAATGTTAATAAATTTTGAAGAAATTCCAAGATTTAAAAGTTTCAGTATTAACAATTTATGATCTACTGTATCAAATGCTGAACTAAAATCAACAAAAAAACAATAGAGTTTCTGACCTTTTGTCAAGAATTTAATATTTATAAGATTAATTAAAACAAATAAATTGTCTATTGCCGAGTATCCTTTTCTAAAACCAGTTTGGCAATCGCTTAATAAATTATTTTGCTTTATATATGTTTCAAGGCGCGAGAGTAGGAGACCAGTAAAGATTTTACACATAGTATTTAAACAGGAAATGCCCCTGTAATTAGTTACATTATTGACATCACCTAGTTTGTATAATGGAAATATTATGGACTGACCAAAAGTTGCCGGGGTGCTTCCTATTTCATATATATAATTGAAAAAATCTAATAATTTCTCCAGAAATATTGCAGGAGCATGTTTGTAAAATTCGTAAACAATTTGATCAGGACCTGGAGCTTTATTGTTTTTAGCTGTGGTAAGAACAGAAATCAGTTCCTCATAAGTAAACGGAGAATCTAAAACTGGAGAGGCAATATATGGTTGTGCATACAGAACAGGATCGGTTAAAGGAGGGTTAAGCAAAGTTTTAAAATGAAGTGCCCAATCATCCAAATCAATATTATTACCGCAGATAAACTTTTGTGTTTTAAAAGTATTTACCAGATACCAGAAGTCTTTGGAGTCTTTTACTGCTTTAAACTGGTCTACTACTGACTGAAAATATTCTTTTTTTTTATTAAAGCAAAGTGTCTTATAATCTCTTCTTAAATTACAATAGGCAGTTTTGACTGTTTCAGAGCTAGATGAACGAAATAAGTTTAATAATTTGAACAATCTTTTCCTACAACGGAGGCATTCATAATCAAACCAAGTGTTTTTGCGAAAAGACCGAATATAAGAAGTATTATACTTAGAGGAAAAACAGGAACTTATGATACAAGACGTAAATACATCCGCATATTTTTGTGGATCAGCAGGGAACGAGGACATCTCAGAAATATGTGTTTCCAAATTTATTTTATAACATTCTATATTTCTTTGTAACCAAGGCAGCTGAGGTATGAGAGGTAATAGCTGGGAGGAGTTAGGAGAGGTGTAAGAATCTGATTTCAGATTTAACGTTAAAGAAAGCGGGAGGTGATCTGAAAATATTTCCGGTATGATTTTAAAGTTCTCAATGAGGGAGATACATTCAAACGAAACACAACAAAAATCAATAACTGAGAAGCCCATAGCACCGATGAATGTATACTCACCCTCCAAGTCACCTGAAACACGACCATTCAACACAGTTAAATCAAAATTATCAAATAGTTCCAACAGTTGAGTTCCATTACTGTTTAATATTCCATCTTTGGTTGTTCTAGTAGGGAAGACCCTAGGATTATCTACAAACAAGTCATCTGGAAGAGTCTGTGAGTCCCCTATTCTGGAATTAAAATCACCAATTAAAATTATTTGTCTGCTTGAGAAGTGCTGAAGTAAGTTTTTTAAAGTGTTAAAGTCACGATCCCAAAAATTACAGTTTAAATATACTGGAACTACAGATATATGTGAATTTTTTCTCCTAATATTTATAAAACTGATGCCTGCATATTCAGAAAAATAAGCTAACTTTTGAAAAATGTTAAGTTTAATACCATAAACAGCTCCACCTATAGCACGGCCATATTTAGAATGTGTATTAGCTGGTACCCAAATTAATTTGTAATCTGAAAAGTAACTTGTATAAAAAATAAGCAATCTTCTGTGACAAAAGTCTCTAGAAAAATAAATACATCATAATTTTTACGAAAAAAATTAAAAAAGAACTGATCATGTAACTTGTTTTTTAAGCCTGCAATATTAAGAGAAACAAAAGATAAATTCTTAGTCAAAACTTTTTTTTTACCAGAGTCAAAGTTTTTATTCACGTCTTCCTGGCAGACATTGAGTCCTCAAGAAACTGGTCCTTTTGCAGATGACAACGCCGGTTGATTGATTCTTCGAGCACCTTTTTGATAGAAGTAATCACGGATAAATCGTGATGTATAACAAAGCCAGAGTTTCTCAAAATTCGGGCTGCACTGAGAACGTTAATTTAATCTTGTTGTCTTATAAACGACTATTGGGCAATTAGAATCAGGAGAACCGAGTGGAAAAGCATGAATATTTTCGATTTGTATATTAACTTTTAATACTTCAGTACAAAACTCAGTAACAATCTGGGTAAAACTTTTGTTTAAATTGCACTTAATGCCTTTAAAAATTAAATTGCTCCGGCGGGATTTATTGTCTAATTCCTCCATAAGATTTTCATTTTTCAATTGAACTTCCTTCAAATAATCCACGTCTCTTCTTAATTGTTTATTTTCTTCTTTAAGAGAAATAAAAGAATCTTTTATTGAGTTTACATCCTCCTTTGTGGGTAGGAACTTTAGTTTTGAGTCCAAAACTTCTGAAATAATAGCTGTAAGTTTGGAGTCTAATAAATCTGAGAGGGCGTCCTTAATTTTTGAATCCATTTGAGTTAAAATTGAATCTGTGAGGTGAGAAACTGAGGGTGACGTAACTTCTAGTGGGCCACTAGTATTAGGCATTTCAATTTTATCAGATGAAACTTTCTTACAAAAACGATGGAGAGAATCAGGGGAACTTCCAGCTCTCTTCGAATTAATATCTGAAGAACTTGTTGAGAGATGATCGAGTTTATCTGACGTAGAAGGTTAAAGAAAATTTTTTATTTTTATTTTTCTTTTTTTCCCTTCAAAATAGCACTCCAATTAGATTAATTCGTTAGCAAATCGAAAAACTAAATAAACTAAAAATTTCGTGAGGTAGCAAAAAATAAAAGAAAAAGTTAATTTTATTTTAACAAAATTAAATGGGTCACTTCATTATGTTAACTTGCATGATTTATAAAAATGTTTATTATTGTGCCAGCGAAGTAAATATTTTGAACTTACTTGCAAGGTTTAAGAGTCCCTAAGATAACAAGAGGGCGAACTCCCACCACAACACTTTCTGTCTCTTTAACAAATCCCCTCCAAGTGGAATTGCTGCACTTATTATTAAATTAATAAAAAGTTCTTAAACTTTCAATCACAAATATTACCAAAACCACTCGATGAAAATTCTTTAAATTTCAGTAGCACACCAAGGATAGCTAAAGGAGCATATACACCAAATTTCACTTTTCAGTGTAATGTTTAAACCAGTCAAAAAGACAAAAAAAGCAGAGACGAAGTGACTCATAACACACTCTAAACCAAACTCTCAGTATTGAATATTAATAGTTAATATTAACAAGTTATTAATGTAATTCCACTGAAACGTTGAGAGAAAATAATTGCATAAAAAAACTCCATTCCACAAAATGAAATCAAAATAAAATGAAATATCCGTTACCAAACGAACACACGACTTTCTCTTATTGTTGTGAACTACAAATAAAGTGACAAATTTTCTTTAAACTTCAAATTTTACACATAAATATAAAGGTGATAGAGGAAAAGTACCCACCCAGGCAGGTACTAAGAGATCAGGCTTTACTCCGTCTGCCGTAACTAAATGGCCAAGATACTTTACCTCCTGGTGTGTGAACTGACATTTTTCCTGCCCAAGTTTCAAGTTGGCAACGTGGATGCGTTCTAAGACCTTCTTCAGTAGGAAGCAGTGCTCCTCCAATCTAGCTGAAAAGATGATAATATATCATCTAGGTAGATAAAACATTCCTCCCCAATCATATGGGCAAGCAATTGATCCATTAACCTTTGGTATGTCCTTGGTGTGTTCATCAAACCAACCGAATGTCATTTTATTATATACGTAATGCCCACCAATGGTGGTGAACGCTGTTTTTCCCGTTCCTCCGGGCGGGTAGGAAATTGATGATACCAGCACGCAAGATCTAAGGTAAAATATCGGCTATTTTCTAAAGCTTCCAGTGTCTCTAATATGCTGGTCAACGGGTAAACATCGGGTTTGGTTATCTTGTTGAGTCCCCTGGAAAACAGTACTAAACCATCTGGTGTTTTCTTTGGGACCAGGACGACTGGCGCCGACCACGGACTGCTTGAGGGAGAAATTATGCCATTGCTTAACATCTGGCTTATTTGTTCCGCCCGTTGATGGAAGGGGACCCGATAGGGTGACTTGGTGACCGGTCCGCCTTCAGTTTCAATCCGATGGAAAATTGGTAGGCGCCAACCCTCCCTATCCGGTTCCTCAAACAGGAAGCTATATTCTTCCAGTACTTCCATCATCTTCTTTTGCTCTACCGGTGATAAATGTCCTAGCGCTGATAGCATTCTCTTTTTACATCCCGTTTTCCCAATCGTTCATATTCCTCCACCCCCGTTAGGATTACTCTTTTGTCTTCTGAAGCTTCCGGGGAATCCAGAAGTTCTCATCTGTTTATTTTCCCCAAGTATAGCCCCCTATCTATCCTGATCCTTTCCCCTGTCAAGTTAACAACTCTCACCCACGCCTTCCTATCCACCGGTCGATCCAGACTCTCTACTCTTAGCCCATGTTGGGGTAAATCCTCGGGTTCAATTAGTACGTCCCCTTCGATATGGCGGTGAACTTTCGTTTCTATAATCACATACGGGTCTATAGTTCCTGACTCACAGCCTTGACGCAGCTCCTTTGATGAATCTCCTGAACGTGTCTTTTATTCGTGGATACGGAGTGCGTACCTTGCTCGCTTAAAGCATTTACCGACTTTGCTTCGTCGATACGCCAGTCTCTAATCCTTTATGAGGATCTGCCCTTTTGCTACATCCATCACCACGCCTGCCTTGTCCATTAAATCCCATCCTAGGAGGGCATCTCTTCTGGATGCAATGGGCACAATTACAAAATTGTGAAGCGAACCTTCCCCTTTAATTGGCCTTCAACTTGCTGTTCCCCCTGAACAGGCACCCACGAGCCAGTCACGCTTGTGGCCTGAATAACAGCTGGTTACACAGGAATTCCAGGAATGGCTTTTTTCAAGATAGAGACCTCCGACCCGCCATCTAGCAGCAGTTCTCTCTTTTGTCCCTCCACCGTCAGTATAACCATTAACCCACGGGGTACTCTAATCCCTGAAACTTGTGGGATTAGGAAGGGGGCCACAATTAATCGTGCTCGGCGGTGTGGGCACGCCGAGGTCTTCCCTTTTGGGGAAGTTTCCTTCGGTCTCCTGGGTTGTCTAAAACAATTTCAAGCCTGCTCGCGTCCCCTTGGCGCGATTCGAACAATTGCGCGTGAAATGTCTAGATCACCAC
Source organism: Triatoma infestans (assembly GCA_011037195.1). NCBI lineage: Eukaryota > Metazoa > Arthropoda > Insecta > Hemiptera > Reduviidae > Triatoma > Triatoma infestans. Next base: position 8,962 of record JAAEAF010006466.1, on the reverse strand, counting down.
AAACAAAAGAAAAGAGGCTTTTGGAGGTTTCTGCTAGACTGGGTTCGCCTCATTGCTTGCGTTCTGGGCTACGCTCATTCATATCTTCTCTTCTCCTATATTGCGTACATTCTCGGGCAAAGTGCCCATTTTGGTTATAACGAAAGCATCTGATTTGGCGCCCCTCTTTCGGTTGAGGCAGCGCTGCCGGGACGTGGCTACTTGACGGGTTCTAGACAATACAAATAAACACTCAAATCTCTAAAGGAAAATAAATATAACTATACTACCTTATAAATAACCCATAACCAATAGCTTGCAAGCTACCTTACCGACTGACACTCATACACACATTCACTCTAGGTTACAACTACTATAAATACTTAATTTGCTAACTTTACGCTATTCTTACTTTCTTTTATCTATTTACATACACAGGCTTCACTGACAGCAAAATAATATAATTAACTTTTAACTAAAGAAAACCCCTCATAAAAAACACGTACTATAAGTTCATTTGTTCGTATACGTTGACTAGCTGTCTTTCACAATTCTGCAGAAGAGGTGATAAAGAAAAGTCTTCTTCTTCCGGCCGCCTCACTTCGCTCTGTCTCACTCTCGGTCTTCACCAACACTAAACTCACCAATCTTCTGAGAATACTTCTCTGGTTGCGCCTCTAAATAGTCTCTAGCCTCCTTCTTATTAGTGACGTCACTCTTGTTAAAATATCTCTTATTATCAATTGTGTAGCACACTACTCGCTAGGCGTACGTATGTCGCCTTTCCCCCTCCACCAGTCGGTGGTGCTATGTACGTACTCCTTCATATGAATTTGTACTATGTACACATTACAGTAGAGGTGATTTCATCGTAGTTAAGAATAGAGAGCCATAACATTGAACCAACCTAATGTAATTTAAAATTTAAGGCTACAGATTCCTCAGAACTACCTAAAATAATTGTTTGAAAATATGTTACGAATAAAAGTGGTAGGTTTATATATGTGGAGTTAGCATTTCAGATTTAGAGAAAATAATTATAGTCGTTTTTCAAGAGAATTAGAAAACTCATAAACCTATTTTGTAACGTCGCATTTCTGATTAACCGATTTTCTATAAATTTGGAATGCAGTAATGGTTCTAATGTACATATATTAAAATTATGTAGCCATATGGACCCACAGCATAGGGCTTGGTCCCTTCACTCAGATAAAAAAAAAATCACTTTTATTTGAAAGATATTTCAGGACGTCAGCAGGATTGTGGGCGTGTGGCGTGGCGTTATGCTTTCCTCTAAAGTGACATTTCTATATATTATACCATTATAGCTTCTGTAAAATATTAATAAGAATCTAAAATGTTAGAAGAAACTGCTTTTCATATAACAATGTAAATTTCAGTGTTGAGAAGTGGGCCAGCCGGTTAGGGCAAGAATTATGGGATCTAGGTCTAAGTGTGACCAAAGCTGGTGAAATTCGAGCTGTAAGTATTTTTGAGTTGTTTTTTATTTTAGTTTATATTTCATTATAAAAAATAATCTAATTTTTCTTTCTTTAGAGCTATAAAAAATTAAACGCTCGAGTACTGCCTACAGATGGCGAAGCGATTTTAAAAACAATCGTCACAAATGTTAACAAGTTGTTAACCCGAAAAATGGATTCTGTAATGGTGAGTTCTATCTTGAATTAATTGAAAGATCTGATGTAAAACAACTGTTTTTTCCACCTGGAATATTGGTGCATAAATAGAAACGTATGAATTTTATTTGAACTATTTGCTGTAAAAATTATTTTCAAGGGAATTGGGAGTCTGTCAGTTAATTTAAAATTGCACAAGCCTTATTAGTTTTGACATAGCGCTCCACATAAGGCCGAGTAAGATCCCCACCATCATTCTTATTGCCAGCACAACATAAACATTGTAACGTTGCAATTTTAATGAAAATTTCTTTATTAAATTGTATTAATTAGAGTAAGGGAAAGTTGTGTGAGTGTTTCACGCCAGATTTTTTTAATTTGATAGCAAATGTGACAATGTTATTTTTAATTGTTGCAGTGTGTGATTCAGATGGCTGAAGATCTGTCTGAACAATTTGAAGAAGATAATTCTACTTTTCACTATTACAGTTCCAAGTTTTCCCCAAGAAATGGTATCATTGACGAGGAACATGAAAATGTTAATGTAAGTTTTTATTTAGACATGAATTTAGCTCCAGATTCGCACTTCTATGATCTTCAAGTCAATAGCACATTCAGTTCTGTGCATGTACCGACAGATGTCTTGGACAGAGGTAAAGTCTTATTTCTTATCTGGCAGTTTTTCTTTAAACATATAATAGGTATATCATTTTTATGTGGAACTTTTCCGCCTAAAAAGAACTAGAATTTTGTAAAATTCTCAGGAAGCAGTCAAGTTAAGCTTTGCTCTAAAGTATCACTGCAGTTCAGTGTACGGTTTTACACTTAATAATATTAAGCTGCATTTCTGGGATTCAAATTTGAAGAAATTGCCTTAACGGGAGTGCATTCTTATTAATTATTACTAATCAGTAGAGAGTGCTAAATCCTACGCTACCCGGATCCCCTCTCGGTCAATACAACTATCCGCAAGAAAATAAGAACAAGCCGAATCTAAGACAAAGAAAAGTCCAGACCCAGGTTTAATTAACTTGAGACTCAACAGTCAGAACAAGTCGGGACAGTCACTCAAAGTAAAAATAGCGCTAAGCTCGTCCACAGACATTCCGTCCCTGGAATCTAATTTCCTCACAATCCGAGCAGACTGTCATGAGATGGTTGGGTATATCCATTTCCTCTGTCTGTCTCACAAATCTACAAAAGCAGTCCCGCCGGATATGAGCCCCCATTACATAGAGATGTCTCTTTAAACTTGAAGGCCCCCCATTAAGGTCTGCCAGACGCCTGAGAGAGACCCTGCAACAGCTCATTATCAGCCTTGTCCGCACCCTCAATAAACTTGCTAGATTAGCGATAACTATAACGTCACTTTACACAATAGTTTTCTGATTTTTTTTGGAGAATTTTCTCTAAAACGGCTGTAGAAGGATTTCATTTAAATATGTAGATGGGTCCGCAATGCTGGATAACATCTGGCATTTTATCCGTCATAGCGTGCATATATCCTTTAAACTTGGAGTGCTAACATCACAGATATAAACCTGTCACTTTTATCTGGTATTTTATCCGTCGTAGCATGCATATTTATTTTCTTGCTGACCGGTTTCGGATTTTCATCCATTGTCAGAGCAAATTCACCAAGTTCGTGTAGAGAGTTCACTTCAACGTAATGTTTCTGTTACTTGTTACTCACACTTGTTGGTTGTATATTGAAGTGAACTCTCTATACACGAACTGGTGAATTTGCTCTGACGTTGGATGAAAATCCGAAACCGGTCAGCAAGAAAATAAATTTGCATGCTACGACAGATAAAATACCAGATGTTATCCAGCATTGCGGATCCATCCACATATTCAACTATCACTTTTAATTTGATGTAATTATTTGCATAAAAAAGAAAGTTTTTTGAGAGAAGTTTTGGTTTGGGTTCACAGTTCAGTCCCGTATATAGTGGGTTACAGCTAGACCCTATTAAATATATATTATTTATTTACAATGTTTATTTATTTATACAAGGGCAATGCCCCTTTTTCCTTAATAATAAATTGCACAAAACCATCAAATTGCACTTGCTAGAAAAGAAGAAAAATTACAATAAACAGTTTTTAATAAGAACTAAAAAGATAAAAATAAAAAAGGAAGTAAGATAATTAAAGAAAATCTTATTATAATATATAAAATAACAACATAAATATAAAACATAATAAATCAAGTTTATATTTGTGAATTATTACTCATTTTGCAGTTGACCATACCTGCAGTTTCTTGTGTGTTCTTTTGTGAGTGCTTGGGATTGTGAGAGCGTAAGGTAGATCTGTTGTGCCTCCCTTAGGTGTCAGTGGCTGCAGATAGCATGTAGTGTGGTCTGAAGACTGTAAAGTGTGTGTGGTGATGGGGTAGAGTTAGCCTCTGTGTATGTGGGTTACATTTAAACGCAAGAAGTTGTACCCCTAGGTAACTGCTCGTTTGGTTGCCATGATGCAACCCAACTATCCCCATACGCCCACATCCCCTAACATGTGGCTTAGTCCATCACCACACAAAGTATTTCTTGCCTCTACCATATTTACATGTAGCACAACTTTTTTTTTTTTTGAAGGTGGAGATGTGAAACGTGCAATTTTGTGGTCGAATTATCTGGATAGTGTGTTTCAAAATAATATGTTATCGGATCCGACTATGTCCTGGCAGTATTTTGGTAGTTCTACAGGATTTTTAAGGCATTTCCCAGGTAATTTAGTATTTCATTTTCCATTAAATGCCTCTTATTTATCGCACAAATATGAGGGGTAAACTGCCAAATAACTTTATACATTTGGAAGCTGGTTGTCATCTATTATATTGTTATTCTTCACAATTACATTTTAACTATATTAAAAAAATATTGAAATTTTCAGATGATAGATTTGTGAAAATAATAGCCGTTGAATTAATAAAACATAATATTTTATGGTGTAAAACTTGGAAGAGGTACAATATTATGTATCTCAATATTTTTGAGGTCTTCTGAATACGAAAAAAATTGTTTTTAGCGAATGGTGTGTGGGTGTGTGTGTGTGTGAATATACCAGGAAGCACAAACTTAGTTTTCCGTTCATGTTCTACCACCGCATCGGACAAGAACATTTCGGCAAAATCCATCAGCTGGAAGTGCGATTTTACTGAATGTTTTTTTGCAATTATTTAAAAAATGGCTCCTGCAATTTTCTTTAAATTTAGTACACTATCTACATAAATAAAAAATACCTTCACTTTGAAACATTTTTCCGGGACAGTTAATTTTTTGGTGGTTTTCTGAGGGAACTGTAGCGTTAAGTTTTCTTCCAAAGTACCAATTTAGTACAGTGTATGGTTTTATTTATTTATTTATTTCGTGCTTAGAACCCACAAACACATGTATAATATGGAGTACTTTAAAAGTATGGCTATAATTTCAAACTTGGAAGAAAATAAGTTAACCGGAACTGTGACTTTACAAAATAAGATTTTGTTATTTTTGGAATGTTGTGGAAAACTACTACAGTGATTTTCTTGTTAGATTTGAAATGTTATTTAGGATTCACATCGGATTTTTAATTTTCAACTGACAAAAAAGGTTTAATTTGGCAAACTACCGCTATTTAAGATTTTGGCCCTCTCCCAAGATTTTGGCTCCTTAAAAGCAGAGTCTATATTTGTGTAGTATGGTTGAATAGAACTGACATATCTATATAAATAAATTAATACAAACCTCTTTTTCAGCGGTTCACTGGAATATGGGCATTGATATGTTCGATTGTCGTACAAGATCCTGGTATATTGAAGCGGCAACCTGCTCTAAAGAGATTGTAATCCTGGTGGACAGTTCTGGATCTATGTGGGGTATGCGGAATACAATTGCCCGTCTGACAGTCAACACCATATTGGATACATTCTCCAATAATGACTTTATCAATATATTCAGTTTTAATAAAACTGTCAAGGAACTGGTGCCATGTGTCAGTTCCGATATATTAGTACAGGTAAGCGTAGAATAAGTGATAGGTTATGTAAAGTTGGCCATCGAACCCAGCAGTCTGCAAGGGAATTTTCCAGTTAGCTTCCATTAAAGGGGTCTATTCTTAGGGTCCTTCCATTAAATAACACAACGCCCTATATGATATATACCTTTATTTCAAGAACAAGCCCAGTACAATATTGCAAATTAAAGTGTGACTTTATTGGACTTTTTCGTTCAGATTTTCTTGAAAACTGCTCAAAAGATTTTCTTTAAACTCTGTATTCTATGTACACACATAAAGACCTATCACTTTTATTTGAAACATATTCCGGAAAAATAGATTTTTTGGGGTTTCTGAGGGACAGTAGCGTTATGCTTTCCTCTTATACCACTTCTGTATAATGTATGGTTTTTGCTTCTTACATACTAGTAATACACATTAAAAGCATTCATGCATGGTGTTGAATAGAAAATTGCATGCATGAACACAATGGTGTCAATAATAGAGTCGTAAAATGTGTTGAAACAACAAGTTTATTTTTACATATACAATTCTTCAAATAAATGACATAAAGAGAGAAATAGTGCTCTTAATTAACAGTTCAATTGTTTAAGCACTGAATATAAGTACAGCTCGTTAGTTCCGTTTAACTCAGAAAGAAGGAATCGTTTAATTTGGTTAAGAGTCCGTTTAAGAAAAATTCATTTATTACAAAAAACAAACAAAAAGGGAAGAGATGAACGTTTATCACCAACGAAATCAGTCTAGCCTACAGACCTCTGTATCTCACACTAACTCCCTTCGTCCCAGCTCACACTTGCCTGTTCAAAGAGTGGGGGTGAATGCTAGTGCTGCCACTTTGCGCTCAAACGTATGGAATTCCAAATTTTCAGCTAATAGGTTATTGAGTTTTTGAAATTTTCTTGAAAACGGTCACAACAATTTCCTTTAAACTTGGAATGCTTGCTGCATAGATAGAAATGTATCACTTTTATTTGAAACATTTTTCTGAAAAAATTGAGTTTAGAGGGGTATTGGGGTCTACCAGTTAGTTTAAATTTAAATTTACCCAAGCTTTGTTGGTTTTGATATTGAGCGCTCCTCATAAGGCCGCTCAGGCAAACAAGTAAAATACCTACTACCATGTTTATGGCCAGTCCAACTAAACATTGTGGCGTTGCAATTTTAATGAACATTTCTTGATTAAAATATATTAAGTAGAGTAAGTGAAAGTCGTGTTTCATACCAAATTTTGTTGTTTTTCTAAGGCAACACCTGAAAATATTCAAGTTTTTAAAGAAGCCTTTTTCACTTTGTATCCAGACGATAAGGCCAATTTCCCATTAGCATTCGAAGCAGCATTTAAATTATTATCTAAGGTAACTAGAAGGAGAAAATCGTTATCTATTTTCTACATATAAATCTTGTTTTTTTTTTTTTTTTGTTAATAAATAATTGGTTTTTTATTTTAGGCTCGTGAGAACCGTACATGCCCGGAAAATATCTGCAATCAAGCTTTGATGTTAATCACCGACAGTATTCCAGAAAATATAACTTATATTTTTGAAAAATTCAATTGGTTCGGTAATCGAACTCATATACCTGTTCGTGTGTTTACATATTTAATTGGAAAGGAAGTGATCAACGTAAAGGAAATAGAATTTGCAGCCTGTATGAATCGTGGTAAGTTTTGTTTCTGATTTGTAATCAATTCCCCAGAAATATGTTACTAAAAGCAAGTATGATGAACAATAGAATGCTAATTTTTTCATGTGAGTTAAGGTCCAGCAATCAAATTGGGTGCCATAGATTAGATGTGGTGGGGCGGAAGCACTTACTTTACTATTAACATTTTTTAAATTAATATAATTTGAAAAACACTTCTGTTTGTGGGTTGGGACTGCGTCAGTTATTTGCTAAAAGCCGACGGTTTCGCCCAGTTTTAATGAGCCTCTTCAGGGTAGTTGCAATATGGGCGAAATGTCGGTTTCTAGCAAACCGGAAACTAAAGTATTTTTAATGCAAGTGGCCGCGGAAACCTAAAAGATATTTTAAATTTAGCAGTTATACGCAGGACTCGAACTGGGGATCTCCCAATTACAAGTCCATGCTCATAATCACTACACCAAACTCACCCTAGAAAAATGTTATTAATAAAATCTGGTTGGTTTATATCTGTGTACTTAGCATTACAAGTTTAAAGACAAAAGTTGTACCTAATCAAGAAAATTTCAAAAAAACTCAAGAAAACTATTGTGTAGACTTGAAAAAATATATTTCGTTGATTTCCTAAATTTGATGTAAACGTAACAATACCTTCTATAGCATTAAGAGAAATGTAAATTCCAAGTTTATCAATGTCTGAAATGACCGAGAACATCGGTTAACTGGAATGTGACTTTTACAAGTTGGGTTTTAAGTTTATTTTATTTATGTATTTATTTTTTTTTTTTGAGATTTTCTTGCTTGGGTTACTTTTATTAACAATTTGCTTACTTAATATATTTTGTTTTTCTGGCCAGGTGGCATGGTACATATTAAGTCACTGGAAGAAGTTAGGAGTCAAGTGATGAAGTATATTTCCCTCATAGCCAGACCTCTGGTGATGCAAGCACTTGAACACCCACTGTCTTGGACACATACCTTCGTTGATATTATGGTACGTATGTGCAATTAATGCAAATCTATGTGCAGTTTTTATTATTTGGAACATCATTGAGTCAATAAATAAATCAATAAATTGCTTTTCAATTTAACAGGGCAATCTAAAGGATGACGATGATAAAGAATTCAACTTTATAACATCTGTTTCCGGCCCTGCTTTTGATCGTAGAAGCAAATTTAACAGCACATTAACAAATCTGGTATTTTTTTTTTTATAACAATTCGGTAAAAAGTTTATTTTTTAACATACCATAAATATTATTAATTGTTTTAGACACACCCAATTGATTTACTAGGGGTTGTAGCGACTGATGTGCCAATTTCTCTGATTAAAAGTCTAACTTTACCTTATAAGGTAAGTTTTTAAACATATGTGTGTGTGTGTGTGTATGTATGTATGTGTGTGTGTGTGTGTGTAGTGTGTGTATACCTTTGTACTGAGAGGAATGTTACGGTCAGAGACCGTTGAGCAGCGTTCATTTTTTTCTGTAAAGTGTCTCTTTCGTATAATATGTGGTTCTTCCATCTATATTAATGCTAGAATTTCAAAATTTGAAGAAAATTGATTAGCTGCCTATAATTAAGACTTAATAGCCTCGCTCAGAGGAACAGGTAGAGCTCTTTGGCTTTTGAAGGGAGGTTAAGAACTTTTAAGCCGTATCATCCAAAGGTCAACTCCGACCTTAATATACACCATATAA